>JAIUZE010008796.1:0-72649 GCA_022085475.1 Heliosperma pusillum | reverse complement strand
GAATAGGGAATTATATAAACTTAACTATGATAAAAATGAATCAATACATGATACATAAGCATTAGAACAAGTTTATGAAGCATAATGAATAAAAACATAGATCACCTCTCCAAAACAACGTTGTTTGGAAACCAACGAAAACAAGGGTCCACTTCAAACGGTTCTAACTAGAGTTCTAGACATGCAAATGCAGAAATTCCAAATGGAGGTGATAGCTTATCTTCTTACGGTTTCAACGGGATGTCACACGCCCAAACCAAGCAAGTAACGAAGGAGATATGATCATTTTACGAAAAGGGGTCAGTGCAGGAAAATTTCTGTTGGCAGCGAGTGACGCAGCCTGCGTCACCACGACGCAGCCTGCGTCCTACGACGCAGCCTGCGTCCTTAACGGGATTCAAGGACGATCAAAAATCAACATGTTATCAACAACAAACTCCTCATTTATCATCACAAATCATCAATTGTCATATCAATTAACAACTAACAACATCCATCAACAACAACACCACAAGTCCTAAGCATACTAACCATAATCTAAATACGGTTTCTAACATGGAAAACACATTAAAACACGTAAATGATATCGAGTAACCCTTCACCGTTACCTTTACGCGTCTTTAATCGATTCTAAACCTTCCTAGTCTCCACCTACATACAATTAGATAATAAAAGATGAATTTCATTCACCTTGAGAAAGACGGATAATTTAAAAAGCGAGAAATACGGTAATTTTATTACCAATACGGATAGAGGAAGCTAAGAGGAGAAGAATAAGACGAACTTACGCGAATTTGAGCGAATAACGAAGAAGTAGCGACGAATCTAAGACGGATCAAAATGGAGGCAAGGTTTTTGGTGTTTATGGTGAGGAAGAAGAAGATTGAGTTGTGTGAATGAATTAGGTTAAGTGGTAGTGTGATATTTATAAGGAAAAAGTCAACAAAAGTCAAACTCGCCTTAAGACGGGATTCTCATGGAATCTCGCGGAAATTCCAAATACGAACTCGGAAATTCTAAATTCGACTCGGAAAATTAAATTTACGATTAAAACTAAATTTCACTGAAAAGTGTCCATAAAATATTTTTACTAGAAAAATAGGGTACATTTCCGGGTGTTACAAGGCAAGAGAAGGGCATGACTTTAAAGGCGTCCTAACCTATTGTACTTGAGTATGGTAGCTGACAAGCCCAAGATCCAAGGTCTTACACATTTTAATTGACCTTGCACAACAACACAAAGAGGAGCAGCCTATTTTCTGTTTTCTGTTTTATGCTTTATTACTTTATGCTTTTGTTTCCTAGTTACTATTCTGATTTGTGTAAGGCCAAGGACACGAATTTATTGTACATTAGATGATTCATTTGAGACCCTTTGATGTGTATCTCTTGGCCTATATAAGCCTTGCTTTGTAACCTAAAGAAATCAGATTTGAATGAATGAAAGAATTGAAAACAATGTTTTTCTTTTTATGCTCTTGGGCTTTGTGCTTGAGTAACCCTTCTTGGCTTAGTGCTGGAAGTTGTGGTGCTCTCATTTGCTTTGTGCTTTGAGGACTCACTTATATTTGTCATTGGCTTTATGCTTTGAATTAGAGACCCTCTATCCATTGGCTTTGTGCTTTGGAAGAGCTTATCCTTGTTTCATTTGCTTAACTTTCAGTCTTGTTTCGAACCATTTATGTGTATGTGTGTGTCTAAGTAAGCGAAAACCTTATTGAAACACTACTTTTCAAAGTATTTTCGTTGCTCTAGGTATAGACGAAAAATCAAAAATAGAGCAATTAAGAGTGGATTTATGTAACATAACAACAATAGAGTGAATTATTATGAGTGAAATGATGATTGCAAAGCTCTAATTAGATTATTGTAGAAGTTTAGTAGGGATTTGGGAGAGGAATGTGAAAAGTAGAGAGAGAAGTGTTCGAAATAATAAGGGGAATTTGGGGAAAAAATAAAGAATAAATCACAAAAAACCGAGTTGAATCGGGCGATTCGATCGAGTTTTTGAGCACTCAGTCGAGTACGAAAACACTTGATCGAGCGTCTGAAAGAAGGCTTGTTTGGCTACGGTTTTTATTCCAACTTCCAATTCACAAAATCACTCGATTGAGTACCACGAGAACTCGATGGAGTGAACTTAAGACCACGCTCTTTCATCTCCAACTCGTAAGTAAACCTGAAATATCGTCTCATCTCCAATAATACTCGATCGAGTGACCTTGGGAAACTCTTATCTTCTCTTCGTTGTGTTCTTCATTTTTCTCAATTTCTGTGCCTATCAATTCCGCGATGTTCATTAACATCTAATTGTTCCACAAATGCATCCAACCTGCATTAAAACAGCAAAAGGCAGACCGACATTCTAGCAATAATAGCATTTAATCGCGCATTTAGGCACCAAAAACCGTCACTAAAGTGACCAAGGGGAGATATAAACATATTTATAAATATGACTCATCAACTACCATCAAAGCTGTTCGAAGAACTAGTCCGCATGGAATTCGACGGCTAAAAGATATATGTTGAATTCAGGCCTTCACGGGGAGTATTATATGCACTACACTGTTTTTCACTTTGTCAGAGTTTATTCCATTGGGTTTTTAATGAGATAGTATTTTTTCACAGCATATAGTACAATCCAAATAATTATAAGGTGAAATTTCCAAGAACGAGGGGGGGGGGGCTCTGGGATTCATTCCATTGTCCTCCTCAAAAGTCCATACCTACAGCAGTAAATATGGCAAATGTCTTCAATACATCAGATGTAGGCACAATAATTATATTGTATAAACACCGCATGCGCTGAATGAGAAAACACACAACATTGTTCACTCTCAATCATAATCTTTAACAGCCTTCACTTTTTCAGGTCCATTACATCTATCTTAGGCGACCAATACGAGTACTAGAATCCAGAGGTAGATAATTACTCTCTTAACAAACGCATTACCCCCTCCATTTTTTTCCTTCCCATTTGACTTTTTAACCATGATTTTGATAATTTGACTTAAAATATCTTAAAATTATAATAAAATGCATATGTTAATAACATATTTATATTTTTTACTATTTAAAAGTCTTCCATAATACTGAAATTAATAATCATTATATTTATTTAAGCAAAAGTCATTCAGACGGTTGGAAAGCAACCACAATGCAGCAAAATGACGTATCAGTTTGTTATGCATTTAGGGTATATTATACGCGTACATACACACAAATAAGATACAAAATGTTGTACACATCTACACATAAAGTAAAAACTACCCACTGCCTCCAATCTCAACTTGCTCTTATCCCACCAGCCATGATCGGACATGTCCCAAGTCCTGGTCAAAGATAATTACCCAGACTAGGCTAATAACAAATTAATGTAATTAGGGAAGTAGGGATCGATCCTCAGGGGAGATAGTGTTTCCTATAGAATGTGAAATGTCTTACAATTGGGTCTTATCTAACGAGTATCTGGGTTTTGAGGTTTTGATTTCTAAACTAAAAAGCATAAATGAAAACAAAATAAAAGCAAATCAAAACGTAAACAATAAAGCAGGTGATGAATTAACAATGATGAAAAGAATCTAGGGAAGTAGGTTCACACATGTAGATTAATATATTGATGAAATTGGATTTAGAACATGCAAATAATTCATTGTGAGTTCGTAAGAATGATGTGTTCATTACAATCATAGATCAGATGGTCTAGCAAGCTTTTAGGCAATTTACTAGGTCTTAATTTACCATGTCATGCTTTGTCTATTCAATTCACGTATTTCGACCTTGGAAAAGAATTCCATTTTATTCAATGATTTTGAACAAGAATCGTTAACTATCGTTATAGTCCAAACATGCATAGACACGACGTTTTAAAAGCACAATTTCTTTTATCCAATTATCATCTTTTAATCAACCTACATGGCTACCCTACACCCTAGAAAAACGACTACTCACTCATGGTGATGTTTATATCTAAGATGATGTTAATAATAAAACTAGGATAGACATGTTTATTTGGTTTGGACAATATTTTAAGACTCTTTATATGGCGATAATAACGACGCTATATTGACGATCTAATGAAGTAAAACGATTACAACGATATTGAAATTGAATCTACAATAACTTGTAAAGGAAATAACAATCAAATAGGAAACATAAAGACTTTAAACAAAAGGTGAAATAGGAATACCTAGATGATGATCAACAACGATAATGATGAATTACATATAACCATAATAGAAATTCCTTGCATAGAATTGTCGATCCAAGAATTACAACGCTTGAACCACACAAAGTAGATTACAAAGATGAAATTCTTATTGATCTAGGCTAAGGATTTGATGTAGAAAAGACAGAAATAAACTAAGAAACTAAAGACAAAAAGGAAGAAGAAAAATGATCTAAACTAGAGAAGAGAGGCTAGGTCTCCATCCTAATCTAGGGTTTTTGTAAAGAGAGAAATGTATAGAAAGAAGTAGTGTGTAGTATATCATTGTGGTGGCTGAGGCTCTCTTTACATAGCAGTAGGGTTTCGTGGGGGAGGGGTCATGCATTGATCACATAGGACAAAAAGGAGGAAGTCGAATCAAAAGCTCGGATCAGCAGAGATACCCGATCGGGTACACCACTTACCCGATCGGGTAAGTTGTGTTCTTGGTGTTTGACTTTTGTTTCATCTCCCCTTGCATATTACTTGACTTTCATTATCCCCCTTGACCTCTTGAGTCAGGTTTGTTGATAGGGTTTGATGTAAAATGATGAATTCTTCGCCTGACTGATCGATCTTCTGACAACTGCAAAACCGTCTTTACTTCTTCTCTCTTTCGAATTAGTGAACCTTCTTGAAATGCCTTTGACTTGGTCAAGCTTGCTTCTTTAAATCGTCGGGTTCTAGGCAAATGCTCGGGAATATAGAAAAAGGGAGCAGAAACGTCACTTTCCCTACAAAACAGGTTAGAACATAGAAAATTCGCCTAGAAGACGATATTAGCTCATAAAGTGGCTTAACAAAGCACAAATGACATACAAAACCGAGATAAATTGGGGATTAAAATCATACAAATATTCACTTATCAAACTCCCTCAAGCTAAACCTTTGCTTGTCCTCAAGCAAACATAACAAACAATACCAGGACAAGAGTTGCAAGCATTGGCTACTACACCATCAAGAAACAAATCTCAACGTAAAACTTTGGAAACATAATGAATCATAACCCAAAAACAACGTGGGCAAGAATGATACATAAACATGGCTGAGATTTACATAACGGCGCAGCACAAAGAATTTCACTACAGAATTTTCGGCTCTTGCATGATCTTTTGACAAATGGACTCTCACGGCACACTCGAACACTCATATATGCAAAAGGTGATTTCTTTATGTGTAAATGTTTTTGAGACACTCACCTATCTACGACTTATGAAAATGTGTCCGCAGTCTAATATGGTAAACAATTCAAAACACAAGTCAAAGATCACAATGCACACAGAAAAGAAGCCGGAAAAAATATGAAGAAGGTTTTGGGAAATGGGTGAAAGGTGGATAAACAATTATGGTCATGTGAAGGTTAGAATGAGCTAGCAACTGACCAATGATAAATGAATACTCAATCCAAACTTTCGATCAATTCCCAAAAGACAAATAACGAAGCCAGAAGGAACGGATTGGCTTATTACACACGAAACACAAGAGTGAACTCCTTCTAAACATTGAATTGACATTTTGAGGAGATACTCACAACTTCTTTTATTTTATTTCTTTTTCTTTCTTTTTTTTCGATTATTTTTCTCTTTTTCAATTTTTTCATTTTTCTATTTCAATTTTTTTTTCTTTCTTTTTTTCCTGAACATAACATCACCTCTTGAACATTTTGGTTCTCCCAAATTCACTTTGACATCAAGGAACAAAATCTTCTCAAAAGAGCACCCATACAAAATCTTCTCTGCTCCTTTCTTATCACGGATCTCTAAATCAAACTCTTGAAGGAGTAAGATCCATCGGATAAGTCTAGGTTTTGCCTCTTTCTTTGAAAGCAGATATTTCAAGGCAGCATGATCAGTGTAGACAATAACTTTTGATCCTATTAGGTATGAGCGAAATTTGTCTAAGGCATAGACAATGGCGAGAAGTTCTTTCTCAGTGGTGGCATAGTTGATTTGGGCAGGATCTAGGGTTTTACTAGCATAGTAAATCGCATGAAGAAACTTTTCCTTTCTTTGCCCTAAAACAACTCCTACGGCATAATCACTCGCATCGCACATCAGTTCGAAGGGTAGATTCCAATCAGGCGACTAGATTATAGGTGCGGTGATCAAAGCACGTTTGATTTTGTTGAATGCCTCAAGGCATTCCTTTGTGAAATTGAAAGGTGCATCCTTGAAAAGGAGCTCAGTCAGGGGCTTGGCTATCTTTGAAAAATCTTTTATAAACCGTCGGTAGAAACCGGCGTGGCCAAGGAAACTCCTTATTCCTTTTACATTAGCAGGGGGTGGCAGCTGTTCAATAACTTGGATCTTAGCTCGATCCACTTCTATACCTCTTTCTGAAACGATGTGACCTAAAACTACACCTTCGTTCACCATGAATTGACACTTTTCCCAGTTGAGAACAAGGTCGACTTCTTCACAGCGTTTTAGAACTCTGGATAGATTTGTCAAACAATTATCGAAGGAAATGCCATAGACGCTAAAGTCGTCCATAAATACTTCCATGATAGATTCAACAAAATCTGAGAAGATACTGGTCATGCAACGCTGGAAAGTGACAGGTGCATTACACAAGCCAAATGGCATTCTGCGATAAGCGAAAGTACCAGAGGGACAGGTGAAGGTGGTTTTCTCTTGGTCCTCAGGGTGGATAGGGATTTGGAAAAATCTTGATTAACCATCTAAATAACAGAAATACTTGTGGCAAGCTAACCTCTCTAGCATTTGGTCAATGAAGGGTAGAGGATAGTGATCTTTCCTAGTTGATTGATTCAGCTTTCTATAGTCAATACACATACGCTATCCCGTCACAATCCTTGTGGGGATGAGCTCATTATTCTCATTTTTTACTACTGTTGTTCCTCCTTTCTTGGGAATGAACAACTTGAACAGGGCTAACCCATTTAGAGTCAGAGATTGCATAGATTAGGCTAGCATCTAGCAATTTCATAACTTCAGTTTTAAGTTTTAACTACTTCCTGCATGTTGGGATTAAGACGGCGTTGACCTTGAACACAAGGTTTTTGGCCTTCTTCTAAATTAATTCTATGCATGCAGAAGTCTGGGCTTATGCCTGTTAAATCTTCTAGTTTGTAACCTATTGCCTTTCTATGCTTTTTCAAGACAGTCAATAGTGAGGTTAACTGATTTTCATCTAGGAGAGCACTCACTATGACTAAGCAATACTCAGATTCATCTAAAAAAGCATATTTTAGATTCAAGGGAAGAGGTTCCAGTTCAGGTTTTTGTACTTCTGCCTTGGCAGGTTTATCAATTAAGCTTATGAACTCTTTTACTTCTTCAGACGGTATCTCTTTTCCGGTCAGATCCTTTTCCAGCTCACTGATCTCGAAATTGTCATTCTCCGAGATATCCTCCAACAACAAGATTGCTTCTAAAGAATCCTCGATTATTGATGGATACAAAGATTCATCAACAATGGAGTCGACAATATCAATGAAACAGCAAGACTCCTCTAGCATGGGGCTTTTCATTGCACTGTTCAAGTTATAGGTGACTTTATCATTACCTACTTCTAGTGTCAGTTTTCCATTCTTAACATCGATTAATGCTCCGGCAGTGTGCAAAAATGGCCTTCCTAAAATGATAGGGATTTGAGAATCTTCAGCCATATCTAGCACGATAAAATCGACGGGAATGAAAAACTTTCCTATTTTGACAGGCACATCTTCTAAAACTCCCATAGGTTGTTTTAAAGAACGGTCTGCCATTTGCAGAGTGATACTGGTGCATTTGAGAATTCCCATATTCAACTTTTCACATATGGAATAGGGCATGACGCTTACACTGGCACCTAGATCGCATAGAGCTTTATCGATTGTGTAGGTGCCTATAGTGCAAGGTATAGAGAAACTACCGGGATCCTTTAACTTAGGAGGGAACTTATTTTGCAACAAAGCACTGCACTCAGCTGTGAATGCTATGATTTCAACATCATCTAAAGTCCTCTTCTTAGTTAAGATATCCTTCATGAATTTTGTGTAAGAAGGGATTTGAGTGATTAATTCAGTGAAGGGAACCGTTACTTGGAGGTTTTTAACTACTTCCATGAATTTGCTAAACTGGGTTTCCTTATGATTTCTCCTCAAGCGTTGGGGAAATGGAACTTGGATTTTGATGGGTTCCTTCACAGGTTCATCCTTCTTTTCTTTGTTTTCCGCTTCCTTAGCGGTGGATGGTTGGGAATCTTTTTGGCTTTCTACTGGTGTTGGCTCAACTATTGTTTCCTTGGGTTGCTGAGGTTCCCTATAAGTGGTACCACTCCTAAGGGTGATAGCATTAGCGGTGTCCCTCGGTTGCTCACCATGAGGTGGGAGTTGGCCTTGTTTCCTTTGGGTATTAGAGGCAGCCAATTGGGCCATTTGAGTTTCAAACATCTTGATGGCAGCATTTTGAGCTTGATCACTCTTTTGAAGTTGAGCAAACATTGAATCTTGCTTTTGAACAACTTGGAGAAGCATGGATTCAATTTTGCTCAGGCTTGAGTCATTGGGTTGGCTTTGATTTTGGGGTGGTTGATGTTGGTAAGGTTGATTGAAGTTAGGCTGAAATGGAGGTCTCTGGTTTTGAAAACCAGATAGATTATAGGGCTTCTGTTGATGTGGTATGAATGGTTGTTGAATCTGATGGTGAGGATTCTGAATGTTGGTGCTTTTGTAGGACAAAAAAGGATGGTTCTTTGTGTTCTCATTATAGCAGTTTGAGAAAGCATTGCCCTGCCTGTATGCTTGGTAGGCATTGATTTGCTCTAACGAACTCCTACATTCTTGAAAACCGTGTCCTCCAACCCCACATGTCTCACATACTACTACGTGGTTAGTGACGTTAACATGTTGCTTGGATTGGGAAGAGCTTCCTACTTGTTGCTGCAGAAGGGCTAATTGGGCTTCTAGGAGTGCTACTTTGCTTGAATCTTCTTGCTTGGTTTTGAGCGGCATAGCACGTGAGTTGCTATACTGAGAGTCGTGAATTGCCATTGACTCGATAGTTGCACTACCTATTTCTACATCGATTTGATCGAAACGACCATTGTTAGCGGAGTCGAGGATACGACGCGATTCGCCACAACAACCGTTGTAGAAGGTGATAGCTAAGAACCATGAATCAAGGTCATGATGAGGGCATTCTCTTTGTAATTCTTTGTACCTTTCCCATGCCTCATAAAGGTTTTCATCGCCCCTCTGACGGAATCCAGTGATTTGACTCCGTAAGAGTGCGGTTCGTTCTGGTGGGAAGTACTTTTGATAGAAAGCAAGAGCTAGACCATCCCAGTCGGCTATTCCTAAGGCAACTCGGTCAAGGCTATTGATCCAGAGTTTGGCCTTTCCTGTTAAAGAGAAGGGAAAGACCATTTCCTCAATCTGCTCTTGGGATACTCCAGTTTGTCTAATTGTGGAGCAATAGTCACAGAAGTTTTGAATATGAAGGTTGGGATCTTATGTGGCATTGCCACCAAATTGACTTCTTTCTATTAAACTGATGAAGGCAGGTGTGATTTCAAAGTTTTGGGCTGTGATTTGGGGTGTAGCAATACCTCTTGGAAGTGTATCTGCAGTTGGTTTAGAATGGTCTGAAAGTCGAACTATTTTCTTTTGTGAAGATGAAGATGAAGTGTTGTTTGAAGTTTGATTGGTTTTTGAGAATGGAGATGAGAATGGATCTTCTTCTCCTTCAAGATTAGATAAAATATCCGAGTATTTCTCACGAATATGGTCTAAACTTGAAGTATCAGAAGCTTTTGAGATTTCGTTGAATAGCTTTCGTCTCCTACGCAAGGTTCTTTCTAGATCGGGGTCTAAAGAGATAGGGGTCCCTAGTCTAGAAGATCTGGGCATAAGATTGAAAAGCTAAGATGAAAAATCAAGAGAGGTCTGAAGGAATTTGGGTTCCTAAAGACTAGATAAAACTAATTGCAATAAAAATCACAAGAAAAAGAAAAACTAAACTGTGCTCCCCGGCAACGGCGCCAAAATTTGATCGGACTTGTCGCAAGTCCTGGTCAAAGATAATTACCCAGACTAGGCTAATAACAAGTTAATGTAATTAGGGAAGTAGGGATCGATCCTCAGGGGAGATGGTGTTTCCTATAGAATGTGAAATGAAGACAGAAATAAACTAAGAAACTAAAGACAAAAAGGAAGAAGAAAAATGATCTAAACTAGAGAAGAGAGGCTAGGTCTCCCTCCTAATCTAGGGTTTTTGTAAAGAGAGAAATGTATAGAAAGAAGTAGTGTGTAGTATATCATTGTGGTGGCTGAGGCTCTCTTTATATAGAAGTAGGGTTTCGTGGGGGAGGGGTCATGCATTGATCACATAGGACAAAAAGGAGGAAGTCGAAGCAAAATCTCGGATCAGCAGAGATACCCGATCGGGTACACCACTTACCCGATCGGGTAAGTTGTGTTCTTGGTGTTTTGACTTTCGTTTCATCTCCCCTTGCATATGACTTGACTTTCATTATCCCCCTTGACCTCTTGAGTCGGGTTTGTTGATAGGGTTTGATGTAAAATGATGAATTCTTCGCCTGACTGATCGATCTTCTGACAACTGCGAAACCGTCTTTAATTCTTCTCTCTTTCGAATCAGTGAACCTTCTTGAAATGCCTTTGACTTGGTCAAGCTTGCTTCTTCAAATCGTCGGGTTCTAGGCAAATGCCCGGGAATATAGAAAAAGGGCGCAGAAACGTCACTTTCCCTACAAAACAGGTTAGAACATAGAAATTCGCCTAGAAGATGATATTAGCTCATAAAGTGGCTTAACAAAGCACAAATGACATACAAAACCGAGCTAAATTGGGGATTAAAATCATACAAATATTCACGCCACCATCAATCTCTAACCTATCACCTCTACTTCTCACCTTTTTTTAAACTGAAGCTTTATGATTATCTATGATAAATCGTATCTCACCATCAAGCCCGCATATCCAAATCAAAGTACTCAACAATTTTTAGCGACGTCGATTCGGCGTTACCTTCAGTTACTTATCCGGTAATTCATTTTCTCTTTGTAATTAATTGATGAACTTGGTATTAATTTAGGACTGATATTCTTCTTGGCGTTGTTTTCGATTGTTGAAGTCTCATATTGTAGGGTTTTGTATGATTGTGATTATAGGTGAAATAGAAAGACCGTTCATTTAGCTTATTCTAAAATAAAAATAAGTTGGTACGAAAGGTTTCAAGGGGTACGAAAGGTCTTCTCTTTTTCAATGTCTCCATATTGGTTGATTTACTTATCATGTTTACGATTTGCAGACTTGGTAGCATTGAGATTGGGTGCCTTCATGGTTGAATTTAGTTTATCATGTTTATGAATCGTAGACTTCGTGAGACTGAGATCAGACACTTTCATGGTTGAATGTCATGTTGGTCTTTCCACGGTATGACTCCATTATACATAGTTTTGTCTTTGTTCGCGGTCAAAATATTATTTTTCGTTTATGAACCTTCATTTTCTGCGGCCATCATTTTTTTATGAACCTTCATTATTGTAGAAATTAATACTACATTTTTGAGGTGCTCTTTATCCTCTCCTGAAATTAAAATTCATACAAGTATAATGTCCTCCTTTCGAAATTTGTTTTGAAGAGGGTATGGTGACGGAGAGGGCACTATTGGGAAAAATGATACATTTGGATTTTTAGTATCCGCTCTTATTTGAAATATATATTGATTTTTCATTTTTTTGCAAAGATTATTTGTTTTCTTTTTCAGATTTATTTTACGTTTTACCTGAAAACTTCTTATAATAATACTACTTGGTTTACTTTTAAGGTTTTTCGTAACATTAGTTTTTACTTGATTTTCCAAACATCGTTTTAAACTGTATTTTGAGATTTAATTTATAAGTTTTTACAAAGAAATTCAAGTTTTGACTTTCAAACCTATAAATTTAACTTGACTTTGTATTATGTTTCGCTTTATATTTGCTTTTCACTTTTCCTTAATCTATATTTTTGCATTATGAGGTATAAAGGATGATTCATTTCAACCGACTCGAAATCATTTTGGGATTAAGGCTCTCGTGTTGTTGTATAACTTTCAAACTTTGTTGCACTTTGCTTCTATATTTGGCAATTGGCATGTATAAATATTAAGAAGTATTCAAGCCAAAATCTATCAGCTCATTTGTTGCACTATCACTAGTATGCCTCTTTAATTTTTGCCATGGGCACTTTGCAAGTGTTATTTAAAATGTAAGTGACAATAACATGAGTTGTTTCTCGATTAAAATGTTCAATATGATAAATGAAAGAAATGTGCGACAATTTTTTCACTGAGCTAATTCCGCTCCGCTAAGCTGTGGAGTCTATTGTAAAGTTTTGACTCACATCATAATCTATTTAGGTCTAATCCCCCTCCAGCCTTCCACCCCACATATTCAAGTCCATTTAGGGGACCATCTTTAGTGAGTCGTCTCTTTGAATTTTTAATTGGAAATGGTTTATTCTAAACTTTAAAGATAGACGAATTTTTTAATTAGACTAATATTTATTTATTCCACTTACAAGGAACAAATAATTATGGAAAAATAACCTAAGAAAGCAGACTCTTCATGTCTTTCTTTCTCATAGATGTCCGACATGAAAACCCAAACTTCTGCCATGTTTTATTCCAAAATTCAACTAGGTTTTAGAATTTGTGAGTAAAATTGGTCGTGGATTTGGAATCGAATACATTCTGTTGATTGTGGTGGTAATTTACTTACTGAATCTACTGAAACTCTCTTTATGTTGCAAATATTTGATGCATTAAGAATAAGACCACATTAATCCATGTTTTATGGTGCCGTTTTTTTTACATTGGAAAAGGTTTATGATTGAAATGCGTAGTTTCACATCACTTGATTGTTTGTCTTATTAGTGTCCTGGACTTCGATTCTCACGGTCTCAAGCAGATGGGCGTGCTGCTTAGTAGTGTTTGTCATGCAACTTGGTGTCTTTGAGTTCTTCTGCAAGACGTAACTCCTTTGATATTTTTGCTTTTTCCTTATTTTCATATTAAAATACAATTTATTGTTAGATGCATACATATTGGAAATGCCTTGGAGATATCGATATTTTTGCCTTTAAATCCTCATTTTCAAGTTACTTTTTAGGTGAATGTCTAAATATAGGAATGAAAATCGATGGTGTAAGAGAATAGGACAATATCAGTGAACATTGTGAGATTTTGCAGGGTATAATGGTTGTCCCCATGCAGTGTACTGCTGGTATTACAGCTCAAAGATTGTTGCACCATCCTGACCACAACCACAATGTTATAATTTAACCATTCTGTCTCTAAACTCGAGTCTCGATAATATCATTCAGGTTCAGGCCATAAGACAACTTATTTTTACATAACCAAAGAAGAATCTCATATCAAATTATATGTCGTTTCCCATTATATGGCGATAATGGAGGGTACTGACCATCTTCTACGTAATTATATTGAGGTAATGTATGACGATCATGCTAATGTGGCAAGAGGAAAAGGAGCAGTACGTGCTGGATTTCCCTCCAACTGGTGTGTGGAAAGTAAATGTTGATACAACGATATTTTGTGAGATGGGATGCGAGTTGAGTGTGGTTATCCAAGACCATATGGGTATGGGCGTGGTTGGGACTTGGGCGTGTTGGTGTACAACAACCGATACAAAGATGGGATGTTGATGTCGTCACTTGGGATTGTTGGGAATGATCATGGCCAGGCAAATGGGAATTCAAAGGGTGATAATTGAATTTGATTCTAGAAAATTAGTCAAGTATCTTGATTCTTGGGGACAGTAAGACAAAAGTTAGCTACTGTACTTTGGAAATATGGTCAAAGAGAGATACTTTGTGTTAATAAATTTGTGCATGAAGAATTTAACTTTGTCAAGCGGGAGGGTAAAGAGGCGGCCCATCGTATGGCTCATTACTAATTTACTGCCTGTTATATTGATTTTTCCACGAGTATTTGGGTAGACACGTGCCTGGATTTGATTGCTGAAATTGTAGTCTAACTTGGTGACGACTTTTCATAATTAATGAATAGATCGATCTTTTCCCAAAAAAAAATAGAATAAAGAAAACCAACTGACCATACCAACTTTCTTAAAATGATTACTTTTGTCAGTATAATTTCGCGGGTGAATATTTTTAGACTAGGTGAATTTCAGGTAGAGATATATCGAAGTGCAGTTGTTGAGTGAGTGACTGATAAATTGGAGCAAATTTTGATTGCTTGAGTTCACAATGAGTGGAGGTCGCTCAAAATATCAATGATTTTGTGTACATGTTTCTTGAGAATCGCATTACATGTTTCAATTTACATGAATTTGGAAGACAATCAAACAATCCCTAATACTAGAACAACAGCAAAAACAAGTCCATAGCAAGTAGCAACTATTAGTGGCATATCTCTGATCGGATCACCACCATTATTAGACGACCACCATCACCAGTGCACTTGCAGGCTTGCAGCACTGCAATTGTGCCTTCACCACCAATAGCACCTAAGTACCACCCTTCATAATCAGCTTCATACAAGATTTATAGTACGAGTTATCCTCGATGAGTATATGCATATGCAACTAATTAATAATTATGTTAATTTGTATTTTTAAAATAACAACAGTAATACAATTGAGCATATACAAGTACATGTATAGATAACTATACAAGTACATGTATTTATAACAAAACTTTATAAGATGTAAAATATCATGTACCATATTGTATAATGAAATTTATTCATTGTTTTTCATTTATATATTATTTAATATTTTTGTATTACTCTTTTAGAGTAAATTATATATTGTATTTTAGCCCTACACATTCTTCCATGGGTTTAGTATTATATTATTGTTTTTATATATTGTTTTTCATTTCAAAATGTGTTCGTGGATTATTTTCATAATTTTTTTTTCTGTTAACTTACCATGTTGATTAGTTTGCATTTTCCTATTTATGGTCATTTATAAAGCGTTGATAAGAATAATGAGTTATACATTAAAACATTATCTTAGCGATATATTTTACAAATTTTCTAAAAATAATTATAGATATTATTTCTCCATTCTGACTATTTGTCGATTCTTTGTGAGGAATATTTTAGTTAAAGAAAAAAAGAATATATATTTCACTTTAATTTGTATCAATAAAAATAGCGCATTAAAAAGCGTGTAACTAAACGGAAGAAAACAGAAAAAATGAAAGGATCCCCTTTTACCCTCCAGTTGTTCTCTCTTGTGACGGACTAAATGTTACCATTTTATGATAAAAAGTAATCATCCAAAAAATGTTACCCGTCATGGTTACATTTTCCATAAAAATGGTCACATTTGCCCCGTTAGAACTTACAAATGAGAATTTGTGTTTACCCTCAGTCTCGGTCGAAGCTAGCCCGCCTCCCTCAATATCTTTGCCGTAAACCCCTTTACATTGGGGGTTTAGCAGAGCCTCCTAATTCCAGCCTCCCTCCCTTAAACCCGAAACCCATAATCAAGCATGGGCAAGTCCAGCAAGAAATCTGCCACCAAAGTCAGCACCTTTCAAGCAAGCTTCTATCTTTCTTTTCTTCTACTAGGTTTCTTTTCCCGTTAGTCTTTCATACAAATCCTATAACTTTTGCACGTTTTTATTGTTGTATACAGGTTGATGCAGTTCCCGTTGCTGTCCCGAAACCCGACAGAAAAGGTAACTTTACATTACTCTCACTCTTGTCTGTAATGCTTCGCTCTATTCTGCTGCACTACCCATTTTTATTATTTGTCTTTGATGTTAATTACAAGGGATAGCTGTAATATTTTGGAATTTGTTGGGGATATCAGCTTTGATTCATATGGGATGGTTTCTATAAATCTTTTGTAAGTAATTTTTTATGATGGGAAGGTGGAAGAGGTGCTGAGAATGAGATGGAGAAGGCAGTGAGTGCAAAGAAGCAGAAGTTGGAGAGAGACGAGACCGTCTCAGCAAAGCAGAAGCCTTACAAACAGCAGCCTAAGAAACCTGCTGTCTCTAGTTCTGATGATGATTCTGATGACTCTGATTCTGGTAGTCACCCCAAGGTATCAAATTGATAGCAACAAGTTACTCCTTCAATTCCAGTTTAATTATTGTCTCATCTCCCTTCAAAAGTACCAGTAATGAAAAAGTTTGATCTTTCAATATTGCCCCTAAAGAATTACGGAGTACTAACTAGTGACTACTACTATCTCTGCCACAATTTTATTGTCTCAACTCTCTAATTCAAAGGGTATAGTAGGCAATTCATCACCTTTCCCCTTAAATCCTTTCAAAATAGATAGGGGATGATAAAAGTGGGATGGAGAGAGTATTTATTTTGCTTTACACTAGTATAATTGTAAAACTTAACTTTCTTTAGTTTTGGCATTAGTATTAGTTTCTTAGATATACTTTTTCACATAAGACTTATTACTAGTTTATTGAAGGAGTTTAGTTGTATCCTTCGAGTTTGTGTACTTTGAGCACACCAGTATTGGGTACATCTAACCGATTTATTAAAAAGTCTCAAGTGCATCTAATTAAGTCTGAGATACATATACCATAAGCTGTACTATTTTCTTACTAGAGTGAATTTTGTGAATGTTTTTTTTGTTTGGTATCGTGTTTGACTGTTTGCAATGTTGCTAGTTTAAGCTCACTAGAGTTTCCTCATCTCAAAGATTATAACTTTGTTAGATAATTCAATATGTTTGCCATTTAGAGTGTAGTTGGAACAATGGCGGTAAATTAATTTGATCATTAGGGGTTATGTTATGAGATGTTTAACCATTGGAATTAGTTTAATAAAGAAGTAAAATGTGGGTAGGTACAAGTATATAGCCAATGGTATCTACCTCGTAGTCAAGTTATTTGTATGCATATATATTTTTAGTTGGGAGTCTTATTGTGTCATTTTGTAACCTCATTTTTGGTTCTACTTCTTCGTTGTAAGATTTCTCTGTGTTGGACGCTTTTTTTAATCATATAGCAGCAGCAGTAAATTTAAGTAGTTTTAGTAGTTAGTAGGTATCATTTAAGTTTTGTTGGATTGGTTTACTCCTGCAGTTTTTTCAAAGAAAACACCAATTCCAGGCTTATTTTCAGCTAAAAATGGTTCAGTTTGTCAAATCTTGGCTTAAAAAGAAGGAATATGTTGAACCTAGGGTTAGCATTGATAATTCTTAGCCTTACTTTGTAAACATCTTGTACCCTTGGTGTTTTACTTGCTTTGCTAGGTGCAAGCTTCTAAGAAAAGTGACCGTTTTGATAAGTCATCTGATGAAGATGGGAGCGATGAAGAGAAAGAGCAAACATCTACAAAGAAGGTAAAGTGTGCATGAACGAGTTTTATCCATGACCTGCATCATTAATACAATTTTGTTTGTACATTAAAGTTGATCACTATGTTTTAAGTAATGCGGGGTTTGGTAGATAATAGGATCATATTAATTTTTTCCTTATGTTTTTTTCCCTATTACTGTACATTTTTGTATAATGATACGTCCTCCGTTTTTCTGTTTTCTTCCCTCTTTCCAAAATTGGAGTTTTTTTATTTCTTTCCTTCCCACTTCTCTTTCTTTCCTTATTTGGTACATTTTTAATAGATTTTTACTATATTACCCTAATCAACTCACTACAATTACAAACATTGCCATTAACCTATCAACCCAATTCTAAACCAAAAATCAAACCTACCCCAGCATTCTGACAACTTATCCTCCAATCTTATCACTTGACACCACCGCTGCAACCTCAGACCGTCGACCACCTTAGTCCGTCACCCTACTCTATCGACCACCTCAGACCACCACCATCTTGGACCACCGTATTGGAGTGTTTGGTGGTGGTCAGCGGCGGTATTGGTGGTGACCACCTTATATCTCCTTGCACGGTGGTCGTGCCATCAACTGGACGGCTGGTGGTGGGGTGATGGACTATGGTGGTTGTGTCGTGGGCTGGTGGTGGCGGCGGCATGTGTTAGTGATAGTTTAGTGGGAGAGGGGAAGCAGTGAATGAGAGAAGGGTAGATAGGTAAAAAGGCCTCTTTCATTAGAAAGTTTGACCTGTCAAATGAAATAATAATAATAAAAAAAGCAAAGGAAGTATATTTTTCCACAGAACATAAATCTTCATGGGGAACTTTAGGGTAATTTAGAAGTTCTTGACTTCTTGCCAATGATACAAATGCATGCTCTGGTGCTTATAATGTTACAAGACATGATTTATGAAATATCTTATTAACAGGACACAGATGTAGAAATGGTTAATGCTGAGAAATCTTCTGCTTCTACTTTTCAGAAAACAGTATGTAGCTTACGCCTGATTTTTTGTACGGTCTTTCTGTACCTGGATGTGTAATTTCCCTGCTGTCATAATACCGACGCAAGCAGCACTATTTTTTGTTTTTGTGTTTACATTGACCAAAACAGTAGTAGTATTTCTTTTCTTGTCTTGTGCTGCTTAACTTGCGTACCTGAACATAGTGTTTCTTTCAGCCAAAAACTCAAGCTACTCCAGAACCCATTGTCTCAAAGACACTCTATGTCGGGAACCTTTCCTTCTCCGTGGGGGAGTCTGATGTGTATGTGTTATGTGCTTCTGAAGTTGGCATCTTTTCTCGTCAAAATCTTCTATTCTTAAGCATTTTTTATGAATATATCAGGCGTGAATTTTTCAAAGATGCTGGCGATGTGGTAGATATTAGATTCTCCAGAAATTCGGATGGCAAATTTAGGGGGTTTGGCCATGTGGAATTTGCGAAAGTTGAAGCGGTACGAAAGGTGATATTTTTGTTTATGAGGTTGCTGCGTTTAATGAAATATATTAATAAACAGTTCTTTTCTAATTTGTTGGAACCTGATTGAGTTTTATTTACTCTACTATACTGATTGAGCAAAACGGTTCACTTTGTCTTGGTTAAACCACTCTTCTGTTCAGGCTATGGAATTGAATGATCAGGAATTGTTAGGTCGACCAGTGAGACTTGATTATGCACGTGAGAGAAGTGATCTTTCTCCACAAAGCAGGTATTGCACGTCCCAATTTAGTTACTTCTTTCCGTATCTGCTTTAATTTGTGTCTGTAATTTCTATTCTTACTTTGATGGAGGAAGGGTCCAGGGTCAAACAGCATTTGTGAGGGGATTTGATACTTCTCTTGGAGAGAATGAGGTAACACAAACAAACAATTATTTTGCATTTTTTATGAATTCAAATTCATCCTAACGTGATCGATTTTTGTTTGTGTGTCTCTTATGTTTCAGATCAGGAGTGCCTTACAAGAACATTTCGGATCTTGCGGAGAGATCACAAGGATATCTATCCGTCTAGACCATGAAAGTGGTGGTGTCAAGAAGTATGTTTCACCTTCATACTTGTTCTCTGTTTGGCTATATGTTCGGGTTTTTTTTTTCTTTTTCTTTTTAATGTGGGTTTCTTACATTCCAACAAAACAATGACTTTGGTACTTCACTCGATTGTTGAACCCTTCTACAACTTTTATCAAGTTTAAAAGAATTTTTAAATGAGGTACTACCCTCTATTGCTGACCTTATATAACCAAGCCTACCCGAATAATATTTGATAATTGGTTTCATCACCAACTCATATTGATAATTTGGTTTTCTAGAGCATTATGAACAATCGTTTTCAGTATAGCAAGCAAAATACGCTGACATAATACTCCCTCTAAACCTATGATTCTTTATGTAACTGAACTTGTCCTTGTCCTTGTCCTTCGGGGGGTGATGCAGGATGGCGTACATGGACTTTGCCAACAGAAGTGGGTTGGAAGCAGCATTACAGAAGAATGATTCTGATCTCGGAGGCGGCTTTTACTTAAACGTGCAAGAGGCTAAATCAAGAGGCGACAGCGTTGGTGGTAGGGTTGATAGAGGTGGAAAAAGTGGAGAGAGAGGTCGCCGTGATGGTGGGTTGGAAGCAGCATTACAGAAGAATGATTCTGATCTCGGAGGCGGCTTTTACTTAAACGTGCAAGAGGCTAAATCAAGAGACGACAGCGTTGGTGGTAGGGTTGATAGAGGTGGAAAAAGTGGAGAGAGAGGTCGCCGTGATGGTGGGTTGGAAGCAGCATTACAGAAGAATGATTCTGATCTCGGAGGCGGCTTTGACTTAAATGTGCAAGAGGCTAAATCAAGAGGCGATAGCGTTGGTGGTAGGGTTGATAGAGGTGGAAAAAGTGGAGAGAGAGGTCGCCATGATGGTGGGAGATTCAACGGTAGAGGTGGCCGAGATGGTGGTCGGGGGGGAAGATTCAGTGGCAGAGGGGGCAGAGATGGTGGTACGGAAAGTACACCTTACAAAAGCACTGTCCCGTCAGGTAGTTTTTGTAGGGAAAGTACACCTTACAAAAGCACCGTCCCGTCAGGTAATTTTTATACATACTGTTTGAATTTTACTGGAAATGATTGTGTAGTTGCTTTTATATACAACAACAACAACAACAACAACAGCCTTAGTTCCAATATGATTTGGGGTCGGCTAGCATGAAGCTTCTTCCGTAACCGTTTGGGCATGAATTCAACAATACGGCAAAAGGACACCCCAACGATATTCGAATTTTGATGTCCACAAAGTGTGATGGGAAATTTTACTCTGGTTGCCACAAACCTACCGCAACCCTCTTTATGTAGGCTTGAGACCGGCTGTGAATAACTGAATATCACAAGACACTCACGGGTGGACTTACGTAGTTCCTTTGATTTGAATTGGATTAGTCTTCACGTCAGTAGTTGGTCTTTTGTAAGACAAGGTTATGATACAGCATTGTGATCATTAGTGTCATTAGATGAGTTTTGATTTATTTTTTTTCTTTTCCAAGGCAATCCCTTCGTTTTCAGACTAATCTAAAATTATAACGAGGGTACCATTTTTTGCATATTTTTGATGCTCTCGTGTTTTGGATGCTTAAATGAATTTAAGTGGCACCATACATGCTTTTCTTATATACATTGACTGTAAATAAATGCAGGAAAGAAGAAGACATTTTGGGATGACTAGATCACAGCAGATTGGGAATATCAAAAGTTGCTTCTCTATTCCGGACGCTGGATTGCCTTCGTTATAATTGCGTCTTAATATGTTCCCAGACATAGAATTTTGTTGTTAGTCTAGGCATAGCTCACAGTTTAGTTGTTTGGAAGTTGGAACTATGGATTGATATAGTGGGTGCTGCTAGTCTGCTACCATATATTATTGTAACATACTTACATACATGTAGTCCAATTGTTGTCTTAGGACTCGGGTCCTTCAATTTAAGTTGGCCAAAATGATCCAATCTACTGACTTGGTTTCTTCGGCCATGTTCCCCGTTTTCTTCGATACACGTAATATTGCGAATTGAGTTGTGTTACAAAAGTTATTAACTTGACCCTGTCAAAGGACTGATTGGATTTGTGTTGTAATAAGCAAGACGAGGCTGAGATGATGGATTACAACACTTAGCCTGTTGGAGATTTAAATACTTGGCTCGATGGTCTAGATCCTGTAGTTAGGGGAGAAAAAAGAGGGGTTGGTGGTGGATACATGTGACATGCACGACTAAACCTGTGAATGGAGTAGAAAAGCAGTAACGGGCACGACTGCAATCACATGCATAAACTATTCAGGCAGGTCATCGGCATTTATCAATCAAACTTTTATCACTCCTTAAACATATTAGTACATTTCGATCTATCAACCCGTTTTAAACGAAATAAGTATTATATTCCCGTCCTAAACAAGATTTTCTATAAGCATACTGAGTAAAGAATTAATTGTGATGAACCCGATTAATGCAGTGTGCTTTTTTAATGATATATTTTGTCATGAACCGAACTTTCTATCCACCCTTTAAACTAGACATCGAGTATTTTATATCCCCATTCCCCCCAGTAGGTCTTGCTTAAGACGGGTCGGATCTTGCAACGGGTATTTTGTGAGAGGAAATGGGTAGAGGGGACAAGGTGGACACCCCCCATGTGCTCTCCACTCACCCTTGATGGGTATTTTGTGAGAGAATATGATATCCGTCTTAAGCTTAAGACGGATACCTCCGTCTTAAATAAGAATTTGTGCATTCCCCCCACCCCCACCCCACCCCCACCCAAATTCAAGAATGGGTTGGGTTGGGTTCGGGTCGGGTTACTTCAGGCCGGGTTTAGGTTGGTTTAATAATTATAGGGTCGGGTTATTTTTGGGTTGGACGGTTGGACCATTTTAGATTGTATCATTCAGGGTCGTTTTGGTGCTTTGATTTTACTTGAAATAAGTCATTTCTAGTTACTTAATGTCGGTGGCTCTTGAGCTAGGTCACTTCGGGTATATCAGATCAAGTTCGGGTCAGACTTATTTGGTCACTTTTGGGTCTTGTATCAACCTTATCGGGTCGGGTAAGTTTTCAAAAGGTCTAGTAATAAGTGTATTTTTTTGCATGTACAAGGATGTATCCGGGAAATTTTTATGTAGATATGATCCAAAGCTGAAATAAAAAGTAAAATCACACATTTAGATATGATCCAAAGCTGATATTACAGAGTGTTTAGAATGATAAGCATTATGAAGTGATGAAACAAATATATTGTCATTATGGACCTCCATTGTCTTTTCTTCCTTGTTTTGTTGTCCGTATATATTATACCCATACACTCGTTCCATCTCAGTTTTATTATCCCATCTCTCTTCAAATTTTATGTCATAATTTTTGTTCCCTTTAAAGATTTAGTAAGAAATATTTAGTTATCTAATATTATCCCTTTATAACTAACTATGACCAGAAAAGTGGGATCTAATTAAGCAGTTTTCCTTAAATCCTTTTAAAATGAAAATGATACTCCCTCCTAGTCGGTCATTTCTTCCCTCTTTCCTTATTGGGTAAGTCGGGTTTTCTTTTCTCTTTCCCTTTGGAAGTGGGTTTGTGTGTTTTGTGTGGTCTAAATTCATTTGTATGTGGGGTAGTCTGTTTTGTGAGATCCAAATTTATTTCCTTAATTTTTGTGTAAAAGGGACCGGGAAAGAAATAAGTGACTAGGAGGGAGTATAACAATAAAAATGGGATGTCGGTAACGGAAGTTGTGAATGCAATTATTGAAACTTGTTGTAGCACATGTGAATGCACACATTTATCTAATTGGGCATATATTATATTAATAATGAAATGAATGTTTAAAGTCAACACGTACCAAATGAATTGCATATTCATCTACTCACTCCCTAACATTTCCTTGTATTATTATTATTATTACATTGTTTAGTACTCGAAATAAATAGACCAACCCATTACCCAGTTTGTATTTGTTCATCTACCTAAGATCTGAAAGATGAGTTCTGGATGGCGGGCCCCAGCTCCGTTGCCCATGTACCAACCTGTTGTTCTTAAGCATGTTCCTACTATGGTTAGGAGAAGATATGATCATCTTGATCTTGATCTTGATCTTGATGATGTCGAAATCCAAAATGACGGAGACATCCACCAACATGCCTTGGAATCCAAATACATTACCAGTGCCACTCATCAAGGTACATTATTTATGGCCTCACCTAAATACATATTTTTAAGGCCTATCACATGTATCATTTATTAGCATAAGTACGCAATGTACTACAACACTCAATGTCCCGCTCATTTGTTTATCATTTCCATTTTAGGCTCATTTGTTACCTTAGGATATATTGATAATCAGAGGAGACCGCTCGCGAGCAACTCGAGATCTGTCGGTCAAAGCTCGGGCTTGGCTCGAGAGCTTAACGACTCAAGCCGAGCAAACGCGGGCTCGGCTTGAAAAGCTCAACACCAGCTCGAACTTGAACTTCTGTGATTAAATAAGATAAAATATATATTACATTAAATTTAAATAACGTGTCCGGTGTTCTAAAATTCACGGGATGTCACGTGTCCGTGTCGTGTTCGTATTCACGTCTGTGTCCGTTTTAGTGCTACCTAGGTTTTATATAGGCTCGATTTGCGCTAGGGTTTGGCTCGAGCTCGCATTGAAGCTCGCAAGCTTAATAACGAGCACATTTTTTTCAAGGTCGGGTAATAAGCTCAAGCTCGAGTTTTAGTTCTTGAGCACAAGCCGAGCAAGGCCAACCTCGGGCTCGGCTCGGCTCGTTAACACCCCTAGAACTACTTTACCTTTCTATATTAGGAAGGTTTATTGACTCATTGTTCACACTTGTCATCCATTAAGTACAAATGGTCTCCTACTCTTTCCTTGTTCTTTGTGCCAAAAGCAAAGGTAATCAAATGAGCGGAGTGGAGGGAGTACAATTTAGTTTTACAATGCCATGATGGTTGACTGTGATAAATCAGACGTGGAGCATTCGGCCTGCACTGTGGAAACTTATGTCAAAACTCAAAAATACAACATGTGAAAATGGACTTAAAAAGCCAACTAATAATTTCAGGGTATACAATTATTTTTACAACTTTTGGCAGCTGTAATACTCCGTTTATGTAATCTTCATGTAGGAAAACTATGCAACTATGTTGCAACTTGCTAGGATTGATTAACAAATAGAAATTGAAAGGCCTTATGGAAAAACAACTGCTCCATTTAGTTATAGTGAGTACTTTTAAATAAGTACGATTATGATGACTGTGACATCTGTAGGTGGGTGCATTAGTGAGAATCATGATGATCTCGAAGCCTCAAACTTGAGTCATCAAGTAGATAATGGTGTTTCAGTTGAATGCCAACGAAGTGAGGTGGAGAACTCCATTGAAAACTGTGAGACAGAAACTCAAAGTACACGTGTTGACAATGGTAAGCATCAAACCAGCTGGTAAGACTTAAGAGCATGTATGGAGAATTCACGAGAGTCTGGAATTGGGACTATGTGATTAACTAATTACTTATAGGATTTGGCGACTGAATCATGATGATGTCTTGGTTATTTAATGTGAATTGAACCATATTTAATGCGGATAAAGCCGAGCTCTCTTGAATTGACAATGTGAATGCCTGTCAGGATTTAATATTTAATTATTATCTCATACTTAATTGAATTTGAAGTTGCTCCCTCCCTGAAATATGCAGATTTACAGTCAGTATATAGCGAATGCGACAATGATGGGTCTGATATTGTCAACAATGCTCCTACTGTGGAATGGACTCTTGAGGATGAAACACGCGACAAAAGGCTTTCATCTTTCAGCAACGAACAAGGTAATGCAATAATTTGTACTTGAATAATTTATTTTTGTTACACTAATCCCTTCCAAATTAAAGATAAACCTTCGATTACCACATTATGGCACAGATCAACCCCATAGTGATGTAGAATCGATCAATGAAATTCCTGATACAATTTTCATATGTGGAGAGTCACTACATGGAGCATTCTTATTTTGTTGTGGGTGAGGCACGAATATAAATTATGGTTTAGCTTGTGATAGTTGAAATTGTGCATTTTATTTATGTGAAAGAGAACATTATGCAGGGCGTTATGCAATTGAATTACATAGGATAGTAGAGTATATTACGCTGAATAGCGCCATGGTATCAAAAATCATGATCTTGGTGCGTCAGTGCGTGTTGGCATATATAACTGAAAAAGCTGGTAAAATATGCAGGTTCTGTCTCAGAAGATGATGATTGCGATAAATCAGAGATGGAGCATTTGGAGTTCATTGTGGACACTGTTGTCAAAGATGAAACACTTGACAATGGACTGGAAAATTCCAGCAATGATCAGGGTATGCAACTAGAGAGCAAGATTTAGTAAATTAATATAGTTGGTCAACGACATTTAGGAAGTCTATGCAACATTGCCACCTATGTTTCTAGGATAAATTAAGGAAAAGTGTGTTTTTTACCACCAGTCATAATTGATTTTATTAATACCAGACAGAATTGAGCTTAGTACCACCTTAACTCAAATGTAAAATTTCGTTTGACGAATACATATCTGAAGTCACTTTATACAAGGGAACTAGATTTGTTACTTATTGGTTCGAAAACAAACTTATTGGGTTCAGGAGAACAAGATTTCACTCCAGCAAATATGTCATTTGAGGTTGGGAATTGAAGACCGATATACAGGATTGCACAAGAACTTCATACAGAAATCTTTATTTATTTATTTAGATAATACGCAGTATACAAGCTTAATATACCATTATGAATGTCATATGTAGATTCATGCCAGAGTCAGGATGATAGTCAACAAGATTCAAATCTAAGTAGTGAAGTGGATGCTAGTGTTTCAGTTGAAGGCCAACACAGTAGATTGGGGAACTCCAATGATGACTGTGTCACGAGAACGTACACTGAAAGCATCAGCAGCGGAAGCATCAAACAAACAGGTATATAGATGTATGGATATTTTAGAAGAGTTGAGATTACGTGATTCGGTCTGAAAGCAGTAGCATTAACTAAGAATTTATAGGATTTGGTGAGTGATATTACTGATATATGCTCCTTGTGTCAAGTAAATTTGAACCAGTTTTCATAAATGAAACCAAACTATTGGGAATGTTTAACGTGAATGGCAGTAAGGGGTTACTAGATCTCTTACACTTTATCAAATGTTAAGTGTGAATACCTCGTGTTGGGCCTCTGCTGCGTCAGTGTCTACGGTCCATAATAGTATGATATTGTCCGTTTTGGGCCTAGCCCTCACGGATTTACTCTTGGGCTCCTTCCCAAAAGGCCTCATACTATTATATTTTATGGACACTTATAAAGATCACCTTTGACCTTTATTCTACCGATGTGGGACAAGGGTTTGCACCCCTAACAATCCTCCCCTCAAACCAAGTACCATCATCTTGACTCGGACCTTGACTTCTACGGAAGATCTCCTCACACCATACAGCCCCAACTTCTAGACACCCTTAGCTTCACCAAGTCTTGATAACCTCCCCTTAACCGACACACCATGTGTCTCCCTAGGGGTTCATCTATCCCTTCGCGGAGCTTGTGCTACACTTGCGTACCAAACTCCTATGCATCCAATATCCCCTGGACTGGTCCGAATCCAGTGCCTCAGCGCGCCACCCCCGACCGCCTTTTTGGACTTACCATGGACCCGTTTCATCGTTGTGAGACCCATGTCGCCTTCACGAACATATTAGCTCTCCCTCGAGCTATAAGAGTTTCACGCCTTAAAGTGTAAGTCACCCTTTAAGTCTTGGGCCTGATGCTTCTTCTTGTGCCTAACCCAAGTTGAACCTATTGGGCCTCTGCTGCGTCAGTGTCCACGGTCCATAATAGTATGATATTGTCCGTTTTGGGCCTAGCCCTCACGGATTTACTTTTGGGCTCCTTGGGCTCCTTCCCAAAAGGCCTCATACTATTATATTTTATGGACACTTATAAAGATCACCTTTGACCTTTATTCTACCGATGTGGGACAAGGGTTTGCACCCTAACATCTCTTACACTTTATCAAATGTTAAGTTGCTCTTTCCTTGAAATATGCAGATTTGGATTCAGAAAATAGCAAAAGCAAAGATGATGGGTCTAATGGTTCCAACCATGCTCTTATTGTGGACTTCAATCCTCACGAGGATGAATGTCATGAAGCCAAACATAAAAGACTTCCATCTTTGAGCAATGAACAGGGTGAGCGATGAACTTAAATGGTGTAGTTTTGGTAACATTAGTAATGTTCTTATGCTTGTTTTTCTCCAGTTTTCTTAAAGTTTTACTTTTGTAACCAAAAAATTACTTCTATTCGACATTTCTGTAATTGTATCTCTACATTTAATTATAGTGATTCATAGAAAAGTCAAGGGGAAAATATAAATGGGATGGAGGTTGTATAAAGTTTCTCTTGCCCTGAAATTAATATATCATCTGAAATATGCAGCTTTGGATTCCAAATACAGAGAAAATGAGGATGATGGGCCTAAAGTTACCGACCATGCTCCTATTATGGTAAGAGGGGGGTATGCACCTCCTCCCTTACCCATGTACCATCCTGTAGTTCTCCAACATGTTCCTACTATGGTTAAAAGAAGATATGACCATTCTGATTCGGATAAATTAGACCAAATTGAAGGTATGCACATCTTTCTTCTAGCTTATTTGTGATCCACTTTGTTATTCCCATAGGTTAGGGGCTAGGAAGGCGAGTTTTGCGTAAGACTGTCCTACTGTTACTTATAACTTCCAAGTTCTGTCCTTCCGTTGTATATTTCACGCCAGAAACTTATAAATTCCTGCATTTTAAGTCATCGATTATGGTTGGTTCAAGAGTAATTGTTACTGAGGTAATAGAGGGAAATTAATATTGAATATAAAAGGTGGTGATGTGGATAAAGCAAGGAATTCAAATAGGTATGAATTAATAGGAGTAAGAGTTTCGGACCACCAGCTTTTTTCTTGTTTTTTTTTCTTTGTTGTGAGTTCCATTACCCCGTATCAATTATCTCTCCTGTTGAAGTAGCGGGCCATATGATGATATGAGTACAGATGTACAATTTATGTATATACCTTTATTCCCCTGCATTAAAGTTCTTAAGTTGGTCTCGCTTAAGAAAAAAGTTCTTAAGTTGGTCACGAGTATAAACTAAATGGATTATTGTATATGCGCCTAAAAATGATGGCAAAATCGAAGATGATGGAGGCTTTGATGTAAATGATGACGATAATCTCGGGTCTGAAAATAGTAGCTGTGAACAAGGTACATAACTTGTGGTCTAACATATTTTTTTAGTGTAATTTCGTTATGATTTAGATTTATTAGTTGACATTTTAGATTAGCATAAGCAAAAGCGGAATGCTGTAAAGCAAAAAAATCTAATTATAGAATTGTATGATGGAGTGTAACAAGTGAAAGCCTTACACGTTAGAGGTAAATTTAATATCCATGGGTCATCTGATACATCTCCATGTTAGGGTAAAAATTGTGTACATTTGACTTGGTTTTCCACCTTAGGTGGGAACTGTTTTCGCTCGAAAGTAAATATTTATTTTGTGATTGTTAAAACTGGGTATTGTACTTATGTGAGCCATGAGGAAGAGAAGACAATTCAAAACATTTATGTTACTGAATAACAGAAGAAAATAGAGTATACCATGCTGAATTGCTCGTGCTACCAACCCTCAATGATTTCTTGAAATATTTAAGCTAAATAACTGAAAAAGTAGACAACAATATGCAGGTTCCGCTTTAGAGGACGATGAGTGTGATGGATCAGACATGGAGCACTCTTCATGCATTGTCGACACTTCTGTCAAAGGTAGAACACATGGAAATGGAGTTGAAACACCCAGCAATACTCCGTGCATGAAAACCACGGCAATGTGCGAGGATTAACCACATAAATAGAAATTGAATGACGCTGGAAAAGTACAAGAGTTATTGTTTGTTGTTAGAAGCAAGGATTTTTCTGGGTTTCTGCAAAAACTGAAACATTTCAGGAGAATTACATTTTACAACTTTCTTTTGTTCTTTTTTTGGAATGACTCATCATATGTTCATTATGGGTCTGCAAAAAGACATAGATATTAAACCTGCCACACTTCATGTATTGTGAAGTTTTAGTCATTCCATGGAATTATGAGCGAGTATGATTATGACTCTGAGTCTCTGACATCTCTAGGTTGGCGTGAGAGTGAGGATGATGATTTACAAGACTCAAATCCGAGCAGTGAGGTAGATGATGGTATTTCAGTTGAATGCCAACTCAATGGAGAAGAAAACTCCACTGATAACTGTGAGACAGGAACTTACTGTGAAAGTGTAGGCACTAGGAGCATTAAACAACCAGGTAAAAGCAATGGCTGATTTTAGACCTGATGGGAGAGGCCCTCTGTTGATCTTTTCAGTTCATTTATGGATTATTTTAGTATCTAAACTAGCAATAGTTACTCGAATTGCCAATTGATTTGAGGACAAAACCTATTTGGACATGGTGAAATCTCTCCCCTTGTCGCCCGTGGGTGGCGAAGACCTGTTTTATGTGTGATTATCGATTTTACCAACACATTTCCCTGGATTAGCTCATGTGTATTTCCACCAGTGTCTGAACTCTGAAATATAAACCAATTGAATAATATATGTAGATGTGCCTACTAATGATGGTGAAATCGAAGATGATGGAGACTTAGACGACGAAGACGGTCTGTTGTCTGAACAAGGTACATAGTTATGGTATAATGTATGTTTTTGGGTGTGATTTCCTTCATTTTGCGCATCTCGCGTGATATATTAAAGTATCATAAGCAAAATGGATTGCTTTAAAACCTAGAGTATAATTGCAGAGTTTCTTGATGTAGAGTTATAGTCTTACATATAGAGATAAAACTTCCGACTTCGAGTTCTGAAGCATGAAAGATCCCCCTAGTGAAAAGCAATTATGGGCCATCTGAAACAACCTATTTGTGTCAAATCAATAGAAGGGTATAGTTGTCTACATTCGTCCTGGTTTGCCTCATTTGGTGGGACCTTTGAGACACGAATATTTACCTGTGGCTTAGGTTGTGACAGTTGGGTATTTTACTCACGTGGAAGAGAACATACTTCAAGGGATTTATGTAACTTAAAAACAGAAGAAAATAGAGTACTTCATGCTCATTGGAAACATAAAACTAGTGGCAAGGATTAAGGGGGTAGAAATCGATTAATGCAATTATCGACACAATTTTTTTTTATTATGGGTCGTTCAGAAGAAACAGTCTCTCTGTGTTGTTATTTGCTAGCATTGGAACATTGGGGTAAACTGCATACATCTGATCCCCCTTCTTCCATCATCTGTGGGAGCCCTTGGAGCACTGTGGAAGTTGAAACTGTTCAGCATATGTTCCATTTTATTTTCAATATGGAGATAAATGAGGAGTATTGCAGTTAACACTCATTTTAATATAGGAATTGAACAGTATCTTTATAAGCCACTGGAATTTTATAAAAAGTACAATTATGACTATGACAACTGTAGGTTGGCACGAGAGAGAGGCTGATGATCTACAAAACTCAAATTCAAGTAGTACTGTAGATCCTTGTGTTTCAGTTGAATGCCAACAAAGTGGAGTGGACAACTCCATTGGTGACTGTGAGACAGGAATTTGTGATGAGAGTGTCCGTAACCGGAGTATCCAACCAACAGGTAGAAGCATGTATACAGATTTCAGAAGAGTTGAAAATAATGTGATTTACCAAGAATTTTAAGGATTTGGCGACTGATTAATGATGATGTCTTGTTTTTCTGAAGTATATTTGAACCAAGTTTTACATAAATAAACCTGAACTCTTTAAATTCATAACGTGAAAGGCACTGAGGGTTTAGTAGATCTTCTCCCATTTTGTTGAATGTTAAGTTGCTCCTCTCCCTGAAATATGCAGATTTGCATTCGGGAAATAGAGAAAGCGAAGATGATGAATCTGAAATCGCCAACAGCGCTCCTATTGTGGACTCCGATCTTGATGAGGGTGAAACCCAAGACAAAAGACTTGCATATTTAGGCAATGAACTTGAATGCTGTATTGTTGTGACATCAATGATTCTCTTATGCTTCTTTTGTTGCAAGTTTTACTTTCGTGGCCAAAGAAAATGTTGACGTTTCTTCTTATGATTTTAATATACCTTTCTACAAATTTAAGATAATAAGATTTCAGTTTTAGGATCTAGCAACAAGTATTGAATGTTATCATTATGGTTCCTTCGGAAGCAACTGTATGAAGTTTCCACACTTGCCCCCATACCCATCATAGACTGTAGCTACTGGGATGGTGATATTAAGTTGTCCCTGAAATTAATAGATCAACTGAAATATGCAGCTTTGCATTCAGAATACAGCGAAAGCAAGGATTATGAGCCTAAATTTGCTTACGATGCTCCTATTGTTGTCTCCAATCTTGAGAATGAAATCCAAGATAAGAGACTTGTAGATTTCAGCAATGAAGAAGGTAGTAAATGAGCTCAACTATTCACTTGTGTTGGATTAGTTAGTGTTTTACTCTGCTTGTTTTTTATTCAATTCTGTTGCAAGAACAACATTTCCTTTACTGTCTGAATGGTTTTCGTTATGGGTTAGTCTGAAACTTCCTCCTCTTGTTTTCAATACAAGTGTAAGGCTGAGTTCTTAATCAGTAGTTATGAAAAATGCCCTCGTTGCTAAAATTAAGAAATGCCTAGAAGTTTCACCCAACTAGATGTTTTATTTTTGTCCACACTAGCTTGCCCCTACACAAGGATGACACGCGTAACTAGACGCTTTTTTTTAATAAATAAATAAATATAGTTGGTCATTCGGAACATTAATATGTCTGCCTGAAATAATCAAGGTGCTAGAAGATGTACTGAAATAAATTGAAATTTGACTGTTTATTTGTAGGAGACAGAAAAGACGAATATAATGAAGCTGAAGATGCAAAGACTGCTAGTTACCCGATTGCCAAATACGAATCTTTGGACGTGACAGACGGAAACTCTACAGATGAACAAGGTATGCTGTACACACATTGCATATGAATCTACATGCTTAATGTTTTCTTGGAAAATTGATGAACAGGGTATACTGTATTACACGAGAATAAACATGGCCTATCGGCTATATTGTTTCTGTAATTTTAGGATGGTAGAAATGCGGACTCGTGGAGTAGAAGTATGGTTATTTTTGCCAATGTTTGAATCTGAATATTTGAACAAAATGCTGATATAAATCTTGAAATAAGCTGTTTCCTGAAATCACACTCCCTATATAGAGAATTCAGGCACAAAACATGTGCATAGGGTTTATTGATGTTTTTCAAGTACATCATTTGATATAAGAGTGGTTAGTGCAGCGGAGTTTTTCCACTTTGTGAGTTTGGAGATATTGGGGGCTGCCAGGGTTTGAACCCGTGACTTTTGGTCACACTGGCACTGATACCATGATAGATGAACCATCTCAACCAAAACCTTAAGATGATGGTTGAGGCCCATATATTATAGTTATATTCTATTATCATTAAACTTTAATTGACGGAGATTTAAGTTGACCATAATCAGTGAAATATCAAATTACAAATATACGCCAACTTGCAGGGTTGCATCCAGAAGACTACAAAAGAGATGGTGATATAACAGAAGAAAATCCTTCAATTTGTACAAATGCTAGTTTGAAAAGTGAAGCTGAAATGATAGAATGTGGAAGCATTGACGATGACAAACATGATACAATTACACAAATGTACACTGAAGATTTTGGAACTCAGAATATCATACGGAGGAGGAGGAGTAAGTATCACGACCTTCAAAAGTCAAATTAACTGCTCTATGTGGCCAGCTAGCCAACCTTTTCAATGTTCAGGGCTTCAAAAATATTGATAGTTTAGGTCCTCGTTTTAGTGTTCACCTTTTTACAATTAGTGGCGTAGCTATTTACCCTAAGTGGAACTGACATAAACAGTGACTCGACCTGTATGAGTTGTTCAACCCAACAAAACCTGGCACTAATACGACTCGACCTGTTTAAACCCAACCGAAAAAAGGGCCAGGCTGATGCACGTTGCCAACTCTAACTGTAGGGTCTTCTACATGATTTTTTATTTGCTATAAAGCAATTTATAGTCTTATATTTACCAAAGAAACATTAACATGGTCACGGTCTTGCATCAAAACTTGTGATTTTTACGATCCCACAATTAATTGAGTAGCTCAGCCACTGTGACAAGTACAGCCTTTTATACTTGATGGTTAAAATGCAGGCTTAGATATCATGAATCTCAAAAGCGAAAGTAATGGAACTGAAGATATTAATAGCAGTTACAATGTGAACACTGCTGTAAAAACTCAAGTTCAGGGCGAATTGTCGCAACGTTATTCCAACTACCCAATAGGTAGGAAAACTTGTGTCTGATTATTTTGACTCATAAACACATTCTTACAGCAAGTAAGAAGGGGATTCATAGAAACCTTTGGAAAAGTGTGCCTTAACATCCCTAGGCGCACGACTCAATGAAGTTCTTCAAGTGTGCCTTTTACATAAGAGACACCCAGTGATTTGCACTATTATCTTCAAAAGTACACTTCTTTGTACTCTGTTCTCTTTAAGTTCAATAATTTGCACGATTGTATTTTGAAAAATAAAAAAAATGATATAAAAATAATGTCATTTGAGTGCATGTGAGTCCCCCTAGCTCTTCATTGCAACATGCCTTCATGAAACTAAGGAATGCAATGTTGCAGAATTCAAGCCAGAAACTCGTAGGAAAAGCACGGAGGAAGATGTATACGAGTTAATGTGTCCATATTGTAAGCATTGTTTTACCAGCACTCTAATCGTTCAAAGAAAGGATAACAGCCAAGATTGCAGGATAACTTGCTTCACCAGTTTCATTGCTCTATGTATGTTCTCATATCTTCACTATATACTTAGGCTTATAAAAGTTATAATGCTAGTTTTTTTCTTCAGATGATCAGTCTTGTCTTTTCAGTTTTCATCAGTACTTAGCTTAGTGTTTGTCGATGCTGCTTATTTTTCACAGTATCTACTCATATTCGAACTAAGTAGTAGTTCAAGTGTAAGACTCCAGTACCTTACAAGACCACTATAATGTTGTTACTATCATAAAAAAATCTCTTCCCCGTCTTTCATGTTTCATTTATGTCTTTTCAAACCTAATCCACCACCACCAAGCTCACCCTCCTAACAACCTGCCACCATCTACACGACACTGTAACCTGTCGTCAGAATCAGCAGGGTCCGACAACCTCCCCACCTATCTCCAGCCCTAGGCTTTATTCCTTTGATAGATGTCTTGCGACATCGGAAAATAGAACTCTGTACGCTTTTTTCTGGCTACTCTGTGTACTCTACCTCACCGCCGGTTCGTGAACCATAGAACACTCTAAAAAGGTATTTGTGAACCCTATTTAGAGAAAGTGTTAAAAGGTGGTGGTTGGGGGTTAATAAGGAGTTAGGTTGGTGGTGGCGCTATGGTTGGATTGCCGTTACGGGGTTCTTTTTCTTCCAGTAGTGGTCTTATTGTAATAAGACCTTGTTACCTTAGAATTTGTCATTTCTATTAGGTTCACAATGAAGAAGCTTTTGATGGACGGAAGGAGTAGTTTTCCTAATGGACGGAAGGAGTGTCTATATTAGGAAGGATGTATACGAGTTAATGTGTCCATAATGTGTCTATATTAGGAAGCTTTTCTATGAGTAATTTGATCCCTCAATGGGACTATTGTCCACGTGTTATCCACTTAGTACAACCACAAATGGTCCCTTACTCTTTTCTGGGTCTTTATGCCAAAAGCAAAGGTAAACAAATGAACGGGACGGAGGAAGTAACTGTTATATGAAGTCGTTGCTAAAAGTTGTAAGTAGTCAAAAAAAAATTTCAAGAAAAGAAGGGCACAGGTCAGAAAGTGAAATAATTACGGGATACAAGTGAGGAAATGCATTTAGTTTTTTTCCAAGGAAAAACTAGCTATTTTAGTGTGGAGCACTACTGTTTCGACATCATATATTCATATGGAACTCTTTGCTTTTTCTCTCTTGTAAATCTTAAACGGAGTATTTAAACTTTGCAGTTTGCTGCGGTAGAGTCTAGATGAATTCGTCCTCAATATCCAAGGTAAGTTTGGACTACATTTTGCATATAAGAGCTTGCTACCTCTTGGTCAATCTATTGTTTCGGTTGTGTTTGTGTTGACCGTAAACTGTGCGGGTTCTTAACAGGAGGCGGGGCGGAGAACGGATCAAGGAAAACAAAGCCAACATTCATTTAGCTTAACCCCTTATGGCTTTAATGCTTTATGTTGGTGATACGAGCGTTCATCGAGTTGTCAAGGTGTCGTCGGATTTTTTTACGAAAGTCATAAATAGGCTCGGGATTGATATAATATGGGTCCAGTGGTGTAAACTCTAAAGTACGCACCCGTATAATAAAGTTATTATGTTTATCTGTTATTTGGATACTATACAGAAGAAACATACGTTGGCATAAGTAAAGAAGCCCAGTATTTATGGTATTTGCTCTCTTCATCCCCGCCACAGAAGGTCGTTTTTTTAGCGTTGAAACTGGGTTGGCTTTTACCTCGCTGGACCGTGACATGCCTACTTTTCTTGTTCCGCTGCAACATGTCTACTTTTCTTGTTCCGCTGCAATTGCAATGGTCATGTCAATAGGGATTCGGTTTTGTACGAAGCCAATGACTCTTATCGATAATTGACCATGTAACATGTCATATATGCTATTCTATATAAGACATATATACAAGGAAGCTTAACATTATAAACAAGAGAAAATGATTCAGATTTTGGAGGTAAGAACATTACAAAACTCTACACAGTATCTTTATCTTTGCGTAGAACAAGAGGGTATCAATTGTTCTTTGCCTAGGGTTCAAATGTTCTGAGCTGGCTCGTACAACCCTCATAATCAACTCGGTCAAAGCTCAGCTTAAAAGGTCAAAATTGATTTTGAGCCGATTTCAGCCGAGCATGACCAAATCCAAGCTCATTTTGAGCATAATAGAGCTCGAACCGGAAGCCCTTTTAGGCTCGTTTTATTCTTTTTTTTTTGGGTGCAAATGTAAGTATGGATTAATAAGGTCCATGGCCAAGCATTACATCATTCTTCTACATACCAGTTACAATCAACCAGAATCAACTTTCAATCAAAAAAAGAGAACAAACTATAATTACATTAGTTCCCTAGCCCTACACCAACTGTACTCTTCCTGCTTTAGCTTCCCTAAATCCAGCTGCATCAAACGAAATCTGGCCTGGCATCTGATTTCCTGGAGTAGTTTCTCAGGCCTGATAACATAAGAGTCAACTCTAAATTTGTTCCTACACATCCAAATGTCATAGTAGACAGCAACCACCAGAGACCAATAAATTTTCCTGCTAAAACCAGATGGCTTCCTCATTCTGATCAGTGCTGCTGGTATATGATCTCCTCTGGGAGAAACTTGAGTCCAATCATCCAGGTATAAATAGCATTTCTTTGCAAAGTAGCATTCCTGAAAGAGGTGATGATGATCTTCAATAAAAATCTCACATAAGTAACAATTAGACCTTCCTGCATAACCCATTCTCTGCATTCTATCTAGGGTGAGTAGTCTTTCTCTATTAGCCAGCCAGAAAATGAAGTTGTGTTTTGACATGTTCCTTTTATTCCAGACAGTACAACACCATGGATATCTAGTGTTTGTATCCCCAGTCAGCCACTTATACCCTTTCATTATAGTATAGTTTTCAGCATCCTCCTGCCATTCCCCTGCTAAGAACCCATCTTCGAGAGTGTCCTTGACTGCACAAATCTTCCTCCAAGCCCAACTCGAGCTACCAGGAACATAAGTGAGCCAATTCCTCCCCTTCAGATAAATCTTATCTATCCATTTTATCCAGAGATGATCTTTCTTTAGAAGAATCCACCAATCAAGCTTTCCCACAACAGCTACATTCCACACCTTACTATAAAAAAGACCCAGACCTCCACTCTTTTTACTCTTACATAGGATATTCCAGGACACTAGAGGTGCCTTAGAATATGTATCCTTCCCTTCCCAGAAAAAGTTCCTACATAATGCCTTCAGTTTATCAAGAACCCCCATTGGAAGAATAAAGATTTGTGCCCAGTATGTATGAATAGTACTCAATACAGATTTTACCAATATAAGTCTTCCAGTATAAGATATCTTCCTCTTATTCCAACCAAAAATTCTAGCAGTCATCTTTTCTACCAACATATTACAATCATTCTTGGACAATCTCTCATGAGAGATGTTCACTCCAAGATGCTTAAAAGGTAAACTTCCCCTAGTGAAACCAGTATTAGCCAGAATGAACTCCTCAATCTCCTTATATATCCACCCCTTTAATAATCAGATCAGACTTATCATTATTGATATGTAATCCAGAAGCCTTGGAAAAGCTCCTGAATCCCTCAACAATCATAAAAATAGACTTAATGTCCCCTTTACAAAAGATGAGTAAGTCATCAGCAAACATCAAATGACTAAGTTTAAGACCTTTTTATTATTCAATTTCATCATTTTGCAACTATTTTTGTTCTTATTGAAATGTTATTTTAGCATCTATGATTATATTTATTATAATTGTTAATTTTTTTGTATTTGTTTTTTTTTATCTCAAAACATATTTATTTTTAATAGTCCGTATTATTTTAAAAGTGGAAAATTTATCGAAATTAATTATTAAATCGAGCCTAAGTTGAGCGCAAGTGTATTAGACGATTTTGAGCTTTAAAATTTTAAGCTCGAAGAGTTCCCGAGCTGATTATGAATTCAAGCTCAAACTTCCAAGCCAATTCCGAGCCCACCCGGGCTCGAGGTCAAATCGGCTTGATTACGCCGCTATGAGTAACCCAAGATATTTTGAACAGTCTAAATACTCTTAAGAATAACGTACTCATCGTGATTTGATTCTTATCTAAGCCCACACTATAAATGCATTTCATAGTTTTTTTTACAACTCTTTAGTAAATGGGTAGATAAATCCTTGTTAGATGATAAATGAGTAAATGACACATTAGTACAATTAATAAAATGAATAAATTATCGAATTTGCACAAGATAACCTACTTGGTTTTTTCGAAATATAGAAAAAAAAGTTAATAATTTACCCCAAAAAAGGCAAACTCCTGTGGAAACACCAACACGCCAAGGCTCATTCATGTGAGAGACATGAGTTGTCTCTAACCATTTCGTGAAAACCAGACTAACTCACCACAATCTCATGTGGCTTTACATGAATAAGCTACAGTTCGTGTAGTAATACGAATGTGCCTGGGGTACTTGTCTTATTCACACGAACGAGCTATTTTTATGTACTTTTTTGTTGATTTGTTGCTTTCCGCATGTTTATTGAACGAATTAATTTAATTTGCTTTAGATGATGTGGATTGTAGTAAGTTTGTTGTTGAAGATCATTTTAGCACATTTGAAGATGCACTTACTCATTGAGATGAAGTGCATATGTAAATCAAATGAGTTTCCTTGGCTTAAGGTGAATCGACATATGAAAATGAGTGTTATCTATCTAATGTGATATTATCCCGAGAAACTAATGCAATATAACTACCTTAAATTTGATAGGATTGGTAAGAGGCTAAAATCATGTATATTCTTATTAAAAGATAAAGAAAAACAAATACATGTGATCGTGTTTCAAAATTAAGATTATGGAGACGCGTAAGGACATTTGGGTCATGGAGAAGCATAAGGACATTTGGGTACTAATTCTAAAGTTTTGGACACAAAGTCTTTCGTTTAGAATTTATCTTGATGGTCTTATACATAAAGATGCACTTATACAAGATTGAAAAGCATTTTTATCCAAGACCAATGGAAATCTCATGTCAAATAGGGGAAGGTCACACATGTGCTTGAGATCAGATATCCTCGTCAACCTCAGCTTAGAAATAAAGCAAATTAATAATGATAATTTCATTTAAAGTGCTTCAGAAAGAGAAGCTGTGCGCAACATATACCTTGATTAGCTTCAAATAAAATTATGTATGACAAATCATTCAAAGTTCAAGAACTGTTTAAAATGAAGCAACTGAAATAATGTTATTGAAGCAACTGTATAGGAACAACCTTACTTACCAAAATACCACTTTTTCCGCCTTGTTCTCCCATTTTGCAGGTTTTAGGCTACTTTGGAGCTTAAGAAAATGAAATGCACACGTACAAGGAGACGAGGGACGAACAGTAGAAGAAAATACCATCCTTACAAATTGAGATGACTCAACACTTAACAAGGGAGCAGAAGATAAGGTGGATAAGCAGTGTATTATGCCCTTCATTCTTAATTGGGAAGAACTGTACTAATGCGTCCTTGTGTGATGTTCTTCCTATGGATGTTAGCCATTTTATGTTAGGAAGACCACGAGAATTTGATAGGGACTTTGTGAAGTAGGTTAGGGATAACACTTACACTTTCGAGGTTGGGAAGAAGAAGATCACCCTAACTCCCTTACCACCAGCTCTCAAATATAATATCAAAAGTGATCTACGGGCTGAATGATACCGAGCCTGTATTGATCTTCCTTTCCAACGAATCAGCACAAGACTTAGACCTCCCCTTGCCTAAAGAGGTCAAGCAACTTCTGAGATCTTTAGAAGATGTGTTCCCTAATGAACTCCCTAGTGGGCTGCCCCCTCTAAGAGGCATTGTACACCACATTGACCTCATCTCAGGAGAAATGCTGCCGATAGGCATGCCTATAGAAGTGATCCCAAGACCACTCAGGAGTTACAAAGTCAGATTGAAGATCTCATAAGCAAGGGTTTTGTGAGGGGGTCCCTCAGTTCTTGTGCAGTCTCTGAACTACTGGTGCCTAAGAAAGATGGAACATGTGGGATGTGCATTGAATGTAGGGCCATCAAAAACTTCACAGTTAAATACATATTCCCTATACCAAGGTTGGATGATATCTCGGATGAGCTCAGTGAGGCCCAGGTGTTTTCAAAAATTTATTTAAGGCAAGGTTACCATCAAGTAAGGATCAGAGAAGGAGATGAGTGAAAAAAAACTTTTAAAACCAAGAATGGGCTGTATGAATGGCTGGTAATGCTCTTCGGGCTGTCTAACGCACCCAACACCTTCATGAGATTAATCACAAATGTCTTGAAATCTCATTTGGGAAAAGTTGTTGTGGACTACTTTAATAATATCCTGGTTTATAGCCCTTCAAGGGATGAGCATTTGCAACATCTACAGATGTTGTGTAAGACCCTGAGACATCAAACTATATGGCAAACTAGAGAAATGTACATTCATGGAGAATAATGTCCATTACCTTGAGTTTGTGATATCTAATAAGGGAATTGCAACTGTTCAAGAGAAGGTACGATTCATCAAGGATTGGTCTGTCCCAAAATACATTGCAAAAGTGAGGAGATTCCATGGGCTAGCTTCTTGTTATAGGAGGTTTATCCAAACGTTCAATTACATAATGGCTCGTATTACTGAATACATGAGAAAAAGAGAGTTTAAATGGAGTAAAAAAGGCTTAGTGTTCTTTCAACACTATCAAATAGCTATTGTGAATGTCCCTTGTTTTAGTCCTTCCTGATTTTAACAAGGTGTTTGAAGTTGAGTGTGATGCCAGTGAGACTGGTAAAGGAGTTGTGTTGCTGCAGGAGCATAAGCCAATAATAACCTACTTTAGTGATAAGCTTAATGGAGCCAAGCTAAATTACTCGACATATAACAAGAAATTTTATGCCATTGTCAGGGCCTTGAACCATTGAAGCCACTATCTAAAACCTAAATATTTTGTGTTCCATTTAGATTACAAGGTTTTGAAATATATCAATGGCCAACATAAGCTCAATCCCAGGCAAGCCAGTTAAGTGGGTATAGTTTTTACAGTCATCCTCATTCTTTAGTAAGTAAATAAAGGGAAGAGACAATATTATAGTTGATGCACTGTCAAAAGGTTTATCATGCTATGTTTTGTGTAGCAGAGATTTCTGGGATTTAAGTTCATAAAAGAACTATATCCTGAGGATCGAGATTTTAAACATGAATTTGAATCACATCAGGAAGGTCAAGTTAAGGGAGGAAGCAAGTATCTAATTCAAAATGGATACTTGTTTTTTCGGAAACAAGTTGTTTATATCTAGAGGCCCCTATAAAAAACCTTATGGTGAACGAAGGTCATGCCAATGGCCTTGGTGGACACTTTGGGATAAATAAGACCTATGATATCTTGTGGGAAAAATTATATTGGCCAAAATGCTGGGTGATGTAAGCAAGAGGTGTGCTCCATGTCAACAATCCAATACCTATTTCCAAGCAGGTCCTTATTTCTACTAGTCCCAAAAATACCATGTGAGGATGTGAGAATGAACTTTATAGTGGTCTTATTTAGGACACGGAGAGGCAAATACTCAATCATGGTGGTAGTAGACAGGTTTGACAAGATGACACACTTCATTGCCTGCAAAAAGACTGAAGATGCATGCAATTGGGGTAGCTGATCTATACTTTAAGGAGATTGTCAAGCTTCATAAAGTTCCTAAAACCATAGTGTCTGACGGACACCAAAATTATTAGCCATTTCTGGAGGACTCTGTGGAAGCTGTTGAAAGTAAGGCTCCTATTCAGCACCTCCTACCACCCACAGATTTATGACCAAACAAAGGTCACCAACAAGAACCTATGTAGCATACTGAGATGTATTGTGGCCAGGTCTCTCAAAGACTGGGATTTTAAACTAGCACCTACTGAGTTTGTATTCAACAGGTCACCATCCACCAACACTGGCAAGAGTCGCTTTGAGGTGGTTTATGACACTAATCCCTTAATGCCAACAAAAATTTCACCTGTAAAGAGAGGCACAACCAACTATGATGCCAACAAAAGGGTGGATTATATTAGGCAAATCCAAGCCCATGTCAAGAAATAGGTTGAAAAAACCAATTAAATTTACAAGGCTAGGTCCATGGGTCCAAAGTAAGCTAAGGAGTTTCAACTAATAGAACTTGTATGAATGCACCTAGAAAAATGGTTCCCTAAGAACAGAAAGAACAATCTCATGCCTAGGGCATATGAACCTTTTGAAATTATTAAGAGGATTGGATCAAATGCATACACGATTAATCTGGCATGAGAGTATGAAGTCCACGACACCTTCAATATAGAGGATCTAAGTCCCTATTATAAAGGATCTGATGAAGATAATGCTGAGAATTTGACGGCAAATCATTATCAAGAAGGGGAGATTGCAACAGAAGTGCAAACACAAAGCAAGATCTAAGTCTAAGGCTCCTCTTAATCAGGATTATGGGGAGTTAACACTCAATCTATCTTAATTAGTACCTGATGAACAACTTTGTCCAAGATAATTAAGGTCAATTCCAAAAGCTCAATAAGTTAGCTCAAGGATCAGTTCAACAGTGCATGAAAGGTACAACTGCATCATAGCCTATGCACTTGTCTATTTTCCTTTCCTCTTTTGGTCATGCCAGTTCTAGGTGATAAGTGCAGATTGTTTTTGGTCCTACACATATTCAGGAAAAATTTGAAACAAGGAAACCATCAACCTTGTCCATTTCTACTTCTCTTAATTTCCCGAACAACAGCCAAACAAAAGCATGTGCCAGCTTTATTTGCATAATTTGTTTTGTCTATTTTATGTTGTTCTTACCCCGTCTATGTAAAGGCAAGATGGTTGTTGTACTTGTCCACTTTTGTAGTGAATATGAGGCCCTTAGATCATAAATTTTTTTATGTCCAACCTGTAATCTCAAGGTCTATATAAATCAAGGGACATGTTGTAAGAAGACAGATAATGAATGAGAACTAAAACCTAGTTGCTCAAATCAACTCTTGCCTGTGTGATTGAGTAAACTTATTTTCTTAGTGCTGGAAGTGTGATATTTAATTTGTTTTGATGTATTCTTAGAAATTCACAACCCTTAGTTATTGGTTCTGTGCTTCGATTAAGGCCTATATTTTCGTTTTTAGCTTGAGTTTACAACCACTATTTTCAGGTACCTTGTTGCAGTTTTTACTTGTTCTTTTATCAGAAAATTCAATCCTTATAACTTTCAGTCTAATTTCTCAATTCTTATGTTTAAAATTCCTTCTTGTGTTATCATATAACCAAGTTTAGGAGAAAGTTTTTTAAAGGTACACCTACTTCATCCCCTCCTTTTAAGTGTTAATCTTTCTTAACTCTTCATAGGAATTGTAAGAATCGGTATAACGGTATCAGGAAGTGACTTATCATTTTCAAGGGACTGATATTTTGCGATAAAGAGCTCGTGGATGGATTCAACCATACTCAAGTCTACTCCTTGATGCTTTTCCTTGAAGAATTTTCGTCTAGCTCCCAAGGTCATTTTAGCCCGGGATTATATAATAGTATAAAATATTGGACCTGTGAGACATGGGCATAAGAAAAACAAAAATGGAAAATATGATAACGGTCTCAAGTAACTGAAGTTTTGTGAGAAAAAAGACAAACTAAGTAAAAAAAAACATAAAATTGTCGTCTCCCCGGCAACGACACCAAATTTGGATAAGTCTTAGGGATCCATTGGAGGGCCTCTTGACATTAGAGTCAATGGTGTGGACACCCCTCACGATCGCAAACGTCGCGGGGATCTGAGAGGTACATTCGACTTGAGGATTCGACCCGAATCAAACTAAGACATAGATGGAGTCGCCACCAAGTTTTTTGGGAACTTGGAACCGTTCAAGTCAACTTTACATCTTTCATCAAAAGAATAATGCAAATCGACTACGAGTGATTAAAGCTTGGAGACTGGTCTCCCTAAATCACTTGAATTAAATGACTCTCGCTAGTCGCTATCCATGGATTCGCCATCCGGAAACCATGGATCTTGAGTAAGGGGTGAAGATACGTGTTGGGAAGTCCTCTGCATTCAGGCAACCAACCCCGCCCGTTTCATAACGGCCTTTACTAAGTCAAGTGATAAATTTCAAACAAGGTCATAGGTACTCGATTAAAATGTAATGCAACGATTGTTTTACAAATAAACCCTAAGCATGTGAGATTGGTTTCTATATGGTTTAATTCATGTATACTACTTCGTCAAATTTGTTTAGCCTGTGAGTTGATTGATTGGAATATAATAATAAACAAACAAGGCTTGGAGGATAGGGGAGCCGTTTGGGGAGATATTCTATTACAACCCGGGCATCTCGCCACAAAATGACTCTATTTGAAATGAAACAGATACAACTCGATCTATATACATTTATAAGACACACATAGATGCATGGACAACGATTGATAAAAATAGACAAAGGGCGAGGGGGAGATCACGGCCACATGGCTTAGCCGTGTGCTTCCTCCTTGGAATGCGTAGCCAGTCCTTTGTTTCGATTAATTAGACAATCTTCCATTATCTAACGAGAGCACTAGTATAAATCGGGCCATAACATCTTAGATGTCATGCAATTTACTACGCTTGTACTAACGATAAACAATGAATATCTAACTAATAAAATCAAGGTTTTTAGAAGACTATTTTGACTCAAATTGAAATTGAACCATAATTTAAATGGTACAATAGTAAATAATACAAAATACGAAATATGTCATAATACATAACATCAAACAATAAAAAAAAACAACAACAATAAGAGCATCACATGGTCGTGTACTATACGACCCTAAAACGACTAATTAAATGCTATACTTCGTCATCGAATGCAAATGGATAGGTGGTAGGCACGGACATCCATACTAGCGAGATTTTTAACTTGCATAGGAAGCTATTAATTATGAATTAATGTTTCAAAGTGGAAATATGACCTAAACATGCATCTAATTAATTAATCGAATACTAACTGCGTCATTTATGATGAATCGCGTGAGAGATACGCTTATAGGTGAAGGGCGAACGCGTACTACTATCCCAATCTTACACTTCTCAATTGAGGCACCATTAACATGACATAATTAGTTAATTTAAAGTCATACTTGTCTTTTGTAATCAATTATATTTACACTAAACATATATCTAATTTGATTAGACCTATATGCAATTTTATCGATTAATTTTAAACAAGTAAAAATTAATACTAGATACTGATTAAATAATCTAAAACATACAATAATTAAAAAAATAAATAAAGAAACAAAACATGGAAAATAAACAAGGCTCGCGATCTTGGCTTGTCTCAGCCGAGAGCCACACACGAACCAACCGAGACGATCTTCGGCCGTTTGCAAACATAACTTATTCGATTTATTGTTTAAATTCGACTTGAATTATTATTAGTCTTATATTGACCACTATTCATAAAATAGGATTGATATTTGACTTAGAATGACAATGAAATAAATCGAACTTCACAAGACAGATTGAAAAAATGTTAGTATCGTTAGTGCATCTAAAAACGAATAATAAAACATAAATAAAAGCAATAAAAAAGAGATTTTTTGCACCCTCAACCTACATGTAAATAGGAATACCATATTAGAGTCTAGCACAAAATTTTTATGTATATTTAAAACGATAAAGGGTACGTCTTTGGCGGTTTTTGTTTGCGAAATTGTAAACTCCTATGTTTTTGGAAGGCAGTTTTGAAACTCTGTTTGTGACTTCGTTTCTCAATGGATTTTCAATCGGAAAGATGTCCTAGAATAGTGAGAGAGTTTTTTTTTATAATACGTATATCAAGTATCGTTTTTCATGGTCTTTAAATGGCGATTTGAACGAACAGAGTCGCACGTCAGATCCATTGAAAAACACGAACAAAAGAGCAGTTTCTATGCTCTGATTTTCGTCTAGTTCAAAGGTATTTTTGCTTGATTACTTTTGGGTATTAATTAGGATGTTTTTATGTGTTGTATATGCGGGTTGTTATTTTTGTTTTAATGTACGTTTAAATGGTGGATAAAAATGGCCGTGAAGGAGGCGAGTTGAGGCTATTTGCATGCATATAGTTTCGTCTCGATTTTTCCTTGTTCTTTTTTTTCTTTGCTGAATTTTGTGATGATATTAAGGGAGGTATAAGGAGTAATTTATGAAGGTATCAAGTGTGCAAAATGAATGTGGATGAGTTGTGGTTATATGGAGTGTTTGGGGGAGATATGGAGAAGATAATAAGAGGAGATTGTTTCTGTTTTTGTGAGCTTTTTGGATGGGATATTTTGGAGAATTGTATTGCATAGGTTTATGCCTAGGGTACGATTCACGGATGGGGTATATGTTGATCGAATAATTGGATCAAAAATACATCAAAAATCGAGTCCAAAACGAGCTTATAACGAGCTAACTATCGAGCTCGAAATCGTTTGTTTAAAATTGCTTTTAAAACTTCGTTTAAAAGAAATGTGACACGATAAATGACGTTACGTGAGATCGACTTAAAAAAATCAGGTTTAATAAAGTTTTGTGAATTAAACCAAAAGGTACTTTAAAATCATTTTAAAATGAAACAACGAACAATCTTCTTAAAATAAAATAAACCATTAGGGTTTAAATTAAATTAACACGAATTTAAAATTAAATATAAAAGGATTATTTTTCAATTTAATTTCCCTTTAAAATAATTTCAGAATATTTAATCTACATTTATTTTGTAAATGAACTCCAATAAGTTGACGGTGTCGGGACGATATCACATATTGTCCTATCATCATCGGGTGTTGGTTTGGAGTCTAATTACGATATCGACAGATATGAGTATCCACAAATGGATATTATGGGAGAGCTACATGAGTTTGAGTTTGACCTACTTGAGGCGGCTTTGGAAGCAAGGGAGCTAAATGAAGAACAACTATTGACGTTTGAATCTATAATCCAAACTTCTTATTCGGTTGAGGTAAAAACTCCTTCTCTTAAACCCCTCCCTTCAAGTTTGATGTATGCTTATCTTGAGGATTCCAAATGTAAACCCGTTATTGTGAATGCTCACTCACCTTGATGGTGAGCAAGTGGATGCATTATTGTGTGCTTTCAGAAAACATGAGAAAGCTATTGGTTATAACTTAGATGATATGAATGAATTAGTCCCTACTTGTGCATGCACCAAATTCACAGGGAAGATAACCAAAACCCTAGGAGACAACCCCAAAGGAGACTAAACCCCAACTTGCAAGAAGTAGTCGAGGGTGAAGTGATGAAACTACTAGACGCGGGGATCATCTACCCAATTTCATACTCGGATTGGGTAAGCCCCGTGCAAGTAGTGCCCAAGAAGGGTGGGACCACGGTAGTGAAAAATGACAAGAATGAATTGGTACTAATAAGGGTAGTGATGGGACGGAGAATGTGTAAAAACTATAAGAGGTAGACTGCCTCAACTGGAAAAGACCATTTACCTCTCCCTTTTATTGAGCATTTACTTGAGAGACTTGCTTCCAACAAATACTTTTGCTATCTTGACAGGTACTCGGGATTCTTCCAAATCCCAATTTACCCAAATGACCAAACCAAGACCACATTTACATGTCCTTATGGCGCATTTGCCTATAGGAGAATGCCCTTCGGGCTTTGTAATGCTCCGGCCACCTTCCAAAGATGCATGATGAGCATCTTCTCCGATTATATTGAGTCGATCATGGAAGTCTTTATGGACGACTTCAGTGTTTATAGCAAGGACTTTGATGTATGCTTGCATAGTTTGTCTTTGATCTTGCAAAAATGTGAAGAGGTGAGCCTTGTGTTGAATTTGAAGAAATGCCATTTCAGGGTGAATGAAGGGGTATTTCTCAGTCTTTTGATTCCGGAAAAGGGTATCCAAGTAGATTGTGCAAAAGTGGAAGTGATTGAGCAATTGCCCCACCTAAAAATCTCAAAGGGGTTAAACGCTTCCTTGGTCATGCCGGCTTCTATCGTTGGTTCATCAAGGACTTCTCAAACATTGCTAAACCACTTACCCAACTTCTACCCAAGGATACTCCTTTTCACTTTTCCAATGATTATCATAAGACATTTGATAGGATAAAGAAGGCTCTAATTTCGGCTTCTATTATCCAATCTCCAAATTTGGACTTGCCATTTGAGATGATGTGCGCCGCTAGTGACTATGTTATTCGCGTGGTTCTTTGCCAACCGAAAGACAAAGCTTGGCATGCAATATATTACTCAAGCAAGAGACTTTATGAAGTACAAATTAATCATCCAATATATTACTTGACAAATTCCGCTCGTACTTGATTGGTTCTAAAGTGATAGTGTAAACCGATTATGTCGCCTTCAAGTACTTGCGTGCTAAGAAAGAAGCCAAGCCCTGTCTCATTCGATGGATACTTCTTTTACAAGAATTTGATCTAGAAATCTGAGACAAGAAGGGTGCGGAGAATGTGGTGGTATATCACTTATCATGACTAAGCTTTAAAGGAAACAAGGATGATGTGCCCATCAACAAGTCCTTCCCGGACGACTTCCTCTTTGCCATATGCGAGACACTTCAAAACAAAACAACATGGTTTGCCAATTATGCTAATTACGTTGTTGGCGGTGTTCTTTCACCGGATTTGAATCACCACCAAAAGAACACTACAAGAAAAAGCTATATTAGCGACGGAAATTTTGCGACGGATATTAAATCCGTAGCAAAAACATACTTGCGACGGGGATTACAAATTGCGACGGACTTGCGACGGATTTTACGTCGCAGTACTTTTTCACATATGGTGCCCAATTTTTTACATGGCGGGAACCTCTGCGACGGATTATCCTCCGCTAATCAGTAATTGCGACGGAATTGCGACGGATTGTCCGTCGCAAGATTAAAAAATTGACCAAAAGTTTGACCAAAAAAGGTGACACGTGGGTTTGCTTCTGCGACGGAATTGCGACGGAAATTCCGTCGCAGAATCTATTATATGACCTGAAAGTCGTTATTTCTTTCCTTTATCGAAATCAATCGAAAAATCCCAAAAATCCCAAAATCGACGACGACGACGACGACGACCACGACGGCGACCCACTAAATCCTTCCCTCCTCTCTCTCCCAGGTCTCTCTCTCCCTCTTTCTCCTCTTTTTTTTTTGTTTTCCTGTTTTTTTTCTCCGGCCGGCGCCCACCCACCAGACCACCGCCCCTCCTTTTCCCCTTCCCTTCTCCCCCCTTTCCCCTTCCCTTTCCCTTTCCCCTTCCCCATGTCCTTTCCCCTTTCCCCTGCCCAGATCCGGCCAGCTCCCTCCCCTCTGCCGCTGTCGGACCGACGTGGCTTCTACTATGCCGATGCCGTCCCCCGCCCCGTCCCTAATTAACTCAGTTTAATTATTATATTAAGTTAATTAGTTTAATTATTATTAAGTATAAGTTTAAGTTTATATTAAGTTAATTAGTTTAATTATAATTATTAATAAGTGAAGAGGCATTTTTTGGGATAACCCCTTCTTGTTTAAAGAGTGTGGAGATGGAATGTTTAGGAGGTGTGTGCCTCAATGGAAAGTGAGGATGTAATGAGACAGTGTCACTCCTTACCATATGGAGGACACCATGGCTTTAGTAAAACCGTTGCAAGGATATTTCAATCCGAATTCTTTTGGCCTACAATGTTTCAAGACGCCAAACACTTTGTATAATGTTGTGACGCATATCAACGAACCGGTAGCATATTAAATCTGATTTTTTTTTAAATTTAACTTATAAGATATGAACTGAACTTAAATGAGGTGACTTTAAGTAGAAAACAAACGGGTTAAACCATATTATTAGAAACAAGATACAAAAGAAGGCAAATTCTTGTTTCAGACGACCACTTTTCATCTGAAACTTCAGACGAGGTTTTTTGTAACCACTTTATGGTAAAATGTGACCATAATGGTACTTTTAACGGCAAATTTTATATTGGGATAAGTGAAATACAAAAAAGGGAAACAAAATGAGTTTTTATTAATATCATAAAAGTTTGTGTACAATCTCTAATAATCCTGTAATTATAACTAAAAAAACAAAGTACGCGTGCGAGATCCACGTAAGGGGGCGCGTGCGTATGCTGGGGGTGCGCGTGTAGAATGTGTGTGCACTTTACACGCGACGTTAACTTGTATTCTTGAGAATGTCGAACGACTTGAATCGCTCTTGAATTTTTGAATATTTGAGTTTGAGTGTTTTAAGTTTTCTTGCGCATGCGGCACATATTTCTTGTGATTGTTGACTGCTTACAATGAATTTCACTTGAATTTCAAAGCATTTCCTCCTCTTCTTCTTTCTTTCAATTTCTCTACCTTTTCTTCCAAATGAATGAATTTCACTTTTGTTTGGATCTGAAAAACTCAGAATGACCCAAATTTGATTTAAAAGGGAAAAAATAAATACACTGAGTTAAGGATTTTTTTATTAACACAAATAATTAATTTCTTTTATTTTTTCGTCACATAATAAATTTTTAGTGCCTACGAATTGCCCCTCGAGAGTTTGTCACGTACAACGTTGAAGTGTTTGAGCGTGGCAGGGTCTCGATCAATTTTTTTTGTCTGATGTAGAAGTAGACGGGTATCCATTTTGTTGTATCAATAACGTTTTTTATGCCACCCGATGTTTATGTCACCCTGATAATTTTGTAACCTTTGCGAATGACAATTGAATTTTTGTTACACTTGACGACATTTGAATTTTTGTCATCCTGGTCAATTTGAACCTTGACGGATGACACGACTACTTCTTCTTTATTCCTTTCGGCATTCCTTTTATGATTTGGCCAAATTTTTCGTTCTTTACTAGACAGATAATTTTACATGCTTACAAAATTAGTCATAACCTCTAGAGTAAGCAATTTTGGGAAAACAGGAGTTGTTTAACCGACCTGACAATTTAGTAAATTCAAGTAAGGCAAAAAGTTTTACTGGTTGCTGTTAGAGGAAGAGCGGCAAAATTCTCCTATATATATATATATAGAATTGGGATCCGGTGAGAACCACTAAGATAATGAGAACCGTGAGAACTCCGCCTTACGAAATTTATTTTTAAAAAATATGGACATTTTTGGGTTCATCGTAGAATTTTATAGCTAGGTAACATACATCTTGGACGAAAAAATATAAGTTACTAACGGAAATTGAGGTGAAATACGATTTATTTATTTTCATGCACCTAGTAGTCACTTTCATGCATCTAACAATTTTCTAGCACCTGGTGCTCAATTTAATGCATCTAGAACCCGTTATTTTCATGCACCTAGTAACTGTTTTCATGCATGTATCAATTTTCGTGCACCTAGTGCTCGTTTTCACGCATTTAGAGTAATTTTAGTGTACAAAATGAATTTATGTACATTAAGTACATATTTTTTTAATATAATCAAAAAAATTTGTTTAGTTACTGCAAGTATTTTGCTTGAATAAACTAAACTAATAGTAAATGATCCAACAAAACTTTCGAAACAAGATTTGGTGGAGATTTAGTGAGGGTTCTCACGGTTCTCATTATGTTAGTGGTTCTCACCGGATCCTGACCCTATACCCTATATATATATATATATATATATATATATATATATATATATATATATAGAGAGAGAGAGAGAGAGAGATAGGTTTTTGTGAGTCCACCCTTTTTTTTGAAACCATGAGTCCTCATCCTAGCCATTGGATGAGGAAGATGGATGGATGAGATTTTAGAGACAAAAACACACTTAACACTAATCAATTACCTATGCACTAATTAATTAACTTTCTCTCTCTAGCCTTTAGTTAATCACTTTTGAGTTTCTGAAATGTATGAATGTAACTTCAACCCCTATTTGTGTAACTTCAAACTAAAATGTAATTTCGACTATATAATTTGAATTTATGAAACTTCAAGACAAGTTTATGTGATTTTAGATTTTTTATGGGTGTAACTTCAGTTATTACGAGTGTAACTTCAACCATTATTTATGTAACTTCAAACTAAAAAACGATTTCGACTACATAAATTTGAATTTATGAAACTTCAAGACAAGTTTATATGATTTTAGCCTTTTTATGAGTGTAACTTCAGTCATTACGAGTGTTACTTTAACCATTATTTATGTAACTTCAAACTAAAATGTTATTTCGACTACAAAAATTTGAATTTATGAAACTTCAAGACAAGTTTATGTGATTTTAGCCTTTTTTACGAGTGTAACTTCAGTCTTTATGAGTGTAACTTCAACCATTATTTTTGTAACTTCAAACTAAAATGTATTTCGACTACATAAATTTGAATTTATGAAACTTCAAGACAAGTTTATGTAAACTTCAAGACAAGTTTATGTGATTTTAGCCTTTTTTACGAGTGTAACTTCAGTCTTTACGAGTGTAACTTCAACCATTATTTTTGTAACTTCAAACTAAAATGTGATTTTGACTATATAAATTTGAATTTATGAAACTTAGACGAGTTTATGTAATTTTAGTCTTTTTATGAGTTTAACTTGAGTCATTACGAGTGTAACTTCAACCCTTATTTGTGTAACTTTAAACCAAAATGTGATTTCGACCGTATAAATTTGAATTTATGTAACGTTATGACAAAACTATTTGATTTTAGTCTTTTTATAAGTGTAACTATTTAGTCTTTCCTAGTGTAACTTCAGTCCAAACTAGTATAACTTCAGTCCAAACTAGTATAACTTCAGTCCAAACTTGTGTAACTTCAGTCCAAACCTATGTAACTTCAATCCAAACCTATGTAACTTCAGTTAATAAAAGTGTAACTTCAGTCATTATATGTGAAACTTCAGTCAAACAACACCACTAACCACAAAAAAATGGTGGTTTTTGAGATCTGAAAAAGAAACAAACATAAAAAATTTGAAATATAAAAAGGTGATCTAAAAATAAAAACATAGATTCAAAACAAATAAATAAAATAAAAAATAACATCAACACAAAAAAACGAGATCTAATATTTAAAAAAGCCTATATAAATAATGTGTGTTACTTGAATAATATCAATAAGTGTAACTTTAAGGTCATTTTGTGTTACTTTAATAAATAATATGTGTTACTTTGATATATGTGACTTTAATAAATAAGGCGTGTAACTTTAATAGAGAATTTGTGTTATTTTAATATACAATATGTGTGACTTTAATAGATAATATGTGATATTTTAATAGACGTTATTCAAGTTTGACACACTATTTCAGATCTACAAAAAACAAAGAAAAACAGAAAAATAAACAAAACAAATATTTAAACAAAACTGAAGAAGAAAAAGAAAAAGAAAAAGAAAAAAAAAGAAATGAGAAGGTAAGGACGGTGGAGGCTTCCATCACCACCATTCGACCTCCACCAGCAAAACCACTACCGACCCGTCCTCCACCCTCTGTCGTGAGAACACCACCACCAAAACCGTACCATTTTTCAGATTTGAAAAAAGAAAAAAAGAAAAGAAAAGGAAGATGTGGTGGCGGAAGGAGGAGGCCGGAGGGCAGAGAGTCGACAAGAATGGTGGGTGGTGGAGTCAGGGTGAGGGCGGTGGTGGTGGTGGTGGTTGTGGACGTCGGTGGTCAGATCTACACTTTTTTCGTTTTTTTGTGGTTGGTGAGAATGGTGGATGGTGGAGTCAGGGTGAGGGACGACGGTGGCAGGGGACAGGAGAGGGGAGGCCGGAGTTAACAGGGGACGCGGAGGCCGGCGTTGGCAGGGGACGGGGGGCAAGCGCCGGCGGTGGCAGGGGCGTGGGAGGCCGGTGGTGGTGGTTGTGTTTAATGGAGTATGAGTATTATTTTGGAATTTTTGATTTGTTTGGGTTTTAGAGAGAAGAGAGGATGAATATTGTGTGAGATGAGAGAGAAAGAATGGGAAGGAAAAGCTTATATATTGAATTAGGGTAGATTAGTGATTAATTAGTGAAAGAGATGGTGGCATTAATGACCTTTTAGGAGTATCAATCTCAGCCATCCATTTGCCTCATCCAATGGCCACAAAAAGGACTCAAGGACTCAATGTTTAGAGAAAGACTCACTTGATCTCTTCTCTCTCTCTATATATATATATATATAGAGAGAGAGAGAGAGAGAGAGAGAGTTAGGTTCAAATGAGTCCCCCCTTCTCTTTTGAGTCCTTGAGTCCTAATACAAGCCCTTGGATTAAGAGGATAAATGGCTAGGATTAAAACAAAATGGAGGGTCGAGATTGTGAGACACACACAATCCATCTTCTTTAAACCCTAATATAAATACCCTTTTATCACTATTTTTCTTCATTTTCACATCCTCTAATTCTCTTTCTACCTCCCTTCTCTTTCTTCTCTAAAAAAAAAACCAAAAAAATCCTAAAAAAAGCCTACCCCACCGAATACCACCCCCACCCGCCGCCACCTCCATCCGCCGCCACCTACACCTACCCGACGCCACTGTCATCTCCACCTTCGTCCTCCTCTCCTCCAACGTCCTCCTCCATGCCTTCCTCCTTCCACCGCCGCCGATCTCCTCTACACCTTGACCCGCCTCTACCCACCTCTACCCACATTCTCCCTGCCTTCCTCTTTCCGTCGCCATGCCTGCGGCCACCACCCTCTCTGCCTTCCTCTACCGCCGCCACTCTCCATGTATTCCTCCTCCCTGCGCCACCACCCTCTCTGTCTTCATCCTCCCGCCGCCGTCCTCCTCTGCTCTTCGTCCGTCCTCCGTCGTCTCCCCTTTTCCCCCGCCGTCCTCCACTCTGATAACCACCACCAATAACAACTTTCAACTTTTCTTTCAGATCCGAAATATTTAGGCCTTATTATTGGTGTTGGTTGTGGAGGGGAAGCACGTGGGATGGTAGTCGGAAGAGTGGTGGCGCGTGGGGGATGACGACGGCCTCTTGCCGCCTCCTCTCGTCTTCTTGTTCTCTTTTTTTTTTTCTTTCAAATTTGTATCATCACATTTTTTTAATCTCGTTTTAGATCTGAAAAAAGGGTAAAAAACTACCACTATTTCAAATCTCGTTTTTTATTTTTCAGATTTGTTGTGTTTTTTATTTTTCTTTTATATCTCATTTTTCCATTTTATATTTTTTTGTTTCTAGATCTAGTTTGTTTATTTTCAGATTATCTTTTTATTTTTTCTAATCTCGTTTTTCATTTTTTGAATTTCTTATGAATTTCTATTTTTTTATTATAGATCTATTTTTTTATTTTTTTTGGTTCTCTCATTTTTTTTTGTTGGTGTTTGGTTGATTTTTTTTAGATCTAAACTAAAGTTACACCATTCCGGACTAAAGTTACACAATGTTGTACTAAAGTTACAACATTCAATAGGTTTATAACTTAAGTTACATAACTAGGGACTGAAGTTACATCATTTAATAGGTTTATAACTAAAGTTACATATGCATGGGCTGAAATTACATTAGTATGCACTGAAGTTACACAAGAAAAAACTAATGTCACCATTTTATTATAAAGTTTTACTATTAATGACTAAAGTTTAACAAATAATTAAAGAAAGTTCACTAATAAAGGTTAAAGTTACACATGTACAAATGTTAAAATTAAATCATATTTTGAGTTAAAGTTACACAAATAAGTGTTAAAGTTACACTCGTAATGATTGTAGTTACATTCATAAAAATGGCAAAACCAAATAAACTTGTCTTAAAGTTAAATAAATTCAAATTTATATAATTAAAATCACACTTTACTTTGAAGTTACAAAAACAATGGTTGAAGTTACACTCTTAACGACTAAAATTATTCTTATAAAAAGGCAAAAATCACGTAAACTTGTGGTAAAGTTACATAAATTCAAATTTATATAGTTGAAATCACATTTTGGTTTAAAGTTACACAAAAAAGGTTGAAGTTACACTTGTAATGACTAAAGTTATACTCATAAAAAGGCTAAAATCACATAAACTTGTCTTAAAGTTAAATAAATTCAAATTTTTATAATCAAAATTACATTTTAATTTGAAGTTACAAAAATAATGATTGGAGTTACAATACTAATGTAGGTGGAAGTCTTTAAAACCCACTCATTTAATCCTAATCTTGTCCCTTCATTTAGTTCTAATCTTGTCCATCCATATTTCTTTTAATCTTAGCCGTCCATCTTGTTCTAATCTTGTCCCTCCATCCTGTTCATCCAATGGCCAAGATTAGGACTCATGGACTCAATTTTGAAGGTGAACTCATTATAACTTGCCTATATATATATATATATATATATAGAGAGAGAGAGAGAGAGAGAGAGAGATAGAGAGAGAGAGGAAGGTTCAAATGAGTCCCTTATATGTTTTGAGTCCTTAAGTCCTTATATTATCCATTAGATCTAGTGGATGGATGGATGAGATTCAAGCAGAAAGTAGGGTCTTTAGGGTGAGGAAAAAAAAAGGAAAATGGTTATATTAGGTGAGAGGTTGCATGGTAGTGGAATTGTTCTTCCCAAACCTGATTATGGTACTAGTTTTCTATCGGCTAAAAACATTACCCAACGTACAAAGCATTTCTCAGTTTTCATATTACTTTCTTCACACACCACTCTTTCACTTTTCTGGTAAATCAAAAGCTCTCCATTTTTCATATTTCTCTCTATATCTCTCTACAAATCTCACTAGAAATCAAATTCTCTCTATATTTAAGCCATACAAATAAATTCACTTCTTCCCCCAACATGCCGAAGATTTCACGTTGATTAATTAATACCGGTATTTGTAATGGATGTTATGAAAGTCATTCATGGTAAGAATTTCGCTTTACTTTTATGAAAGTCAGTCTATCATGCCTTTTTGTGGTTTCACAGTTTAATTTTGATTTTTTTTTAATATGTTAGGGCATAGTATTTTTTGATATTGAGTGTATTGCGTGTCTTTAGTCGTCTATATAGCTTGAATTCATCATCCATGAACCAGTTCAATTGTAATGTGCTTTTTAAAGATAATTATAGCATGTGTATGGAGGTGTAACTAGTGAACCTGGAATGTTCATAAAGTTATATTTTAAATGCAATAGAGTTACACTTCCTGAACAGTACCGTCACAGATTATTTTTAATTTTATGGAGTAACTTCCAATTTTATATTTATGATAGTGTAACTTTCAATTGTATGAAAATCCATATTATTAGCTTTGTTCTCTTGTGGGTAAAGAGCTGTTAATTTGAAAGAGAAACCTTGACGTTAGTTGTTTTGTAAAGTTTAATTTAGATTGACTTTTAAATGTTTGTAAAGTGGTGTTTATGCATGAAGAAATATTATATGGTAGTGTAACTTTACACTTCTAGAAGTGTAACTTTATAATTATGGCAGGGTATGTTTTAAGGTAGTGTAACTATACAGTTGTCACATGTGTACCTTTTGTATGTTGACATGGTCACTTTGCTAGTTTCTAAATGTTTGTAATGTGGTGTTTTTGCATGAAGAATAATTATATGCTAGTTAGTTGATAGTGTTAATTTCATTGATGACAGTGCAAACTTGCAACTTTGAAGTTAGTTAGAACATGGTCACACTTATGTTTCATGATTAACCTAGGTTGTTTTCATTGCTGACATTTTATTGTTGTAAGTGTAACTTTGATATAATCTGTAACTTTGAAGTTAATATTCTGTAACTTTTTTAAATAAAAGTGAAACTTAAAATAACCTGTAACTCTGTTGTTAAAATGATGTAACTCCTAACAGTGTAACTTTCAAGAGTTAAAAATATAACTTTTATTGGTTATAAATGTAACTTTCAAATCATGTGTAACTTTGACATTGGGATTGTGTAACTGATGAACCTCCGTGTGACTTAAAAACAACTTTCAAATCATCAGTTGTTCTTAATCTATTTAATTGCTGACAGTGCAAACTTGGAACTACTAACAGAGTCATTTTGAACTATTAACGTTTAACTTTTAATTGTAGTAAATGTACTTTGATATAATCTGTAACTTTGAAGTTTTAATTCTGTAACTTTATTAAATAAATGTGAAACTTAAAATAACCTGTAACTCTGTTGTTAAAATGATGTAACTCCTAACAGTGTAACTTTCAAGAGTTAAAAATGTAACTTTTATTGGTTTTAAATGTATTCAAATCATGTGTAACTTTGACATTGGGATTGTGTAACTTATTTTAATAACAGTGTAACATTAGACTTTTAATTATGTAACTTTGACGATGAAGCCTTTAATTGTTGTAACTCTTAACACTATAACTTTTAATTATTATAACAGTGTAACTTTTAATTGTTGTGAGGGTAACTTTAAAATTATGTGTAACCTTTAATTATTGAAGAGTTAATAATGTAACTTCTATTAGTTGTAATTGTAACTTTCAAATTATGTGTAACTCTGACGTTGGAATTGTGTAACTTATTTTAATAACAATGTAACATTGGACTTTTAATTATGTAACTTTGACGATGAAGCCTTTAATTGTTGTAACTCTTAACACTATAACTTTTAATTATTATAACAGTGTAACTTTTAATTGTTGTGAGGGTAACTTTAAAATTATGTGTAACTGTGATGTGTAATAGTGTAACTTTTGTTATAAAAGTGTAACTTTTAAAATCTTTTTTATGAACTTTTATTTCAGGTGATGGTAAAGTAGTGAGGGGGAGCAATGAGGCTACGTTTTGTAGGGAAGTTGAACAAGAGTTTACACCATTTGTCTGCCAGGAGTTTAGAGATATTGAGGAAGCGGTAACTTTTTATAAGATATATGCCATTTCACGTGGGTTTGATGTGCGGAAGTACACGACGAAGAAGTGGCGCGACGGATCAATCAAGTCTAACCTTTTGGTTTGCAACCGAGAGGGGTTCGCTCAAAAAGCAAAATCAAGTGGGGAAGATGAAAGGATGGAAGAAGTGGAACGACAGTACTGGAAGAGGAAAACCAAAGTCACGAGAGTGGGGTGTAGGGCGAGGATTAGGTTGTTTATGAAGAATGGTGAATTAGTGGTTGATCGATTTATCGAGGGTCACAATCACGAGCTTATCTCTGTTAAGGATAGAGAGTTCCAAAAGTTGTCGCGCAACATTACAGATTATCACAAAAGGATAATCGTTTATAACTCAAGGGTAGGTAATCTATTGCATCCACGAACAATTAATTTTCCCTTGACCATGAAACTGATATGCTAAACAAATGGTTGGCATTGTTTGGTTTGATTTTCAGTTGAAAATAGGAGCAACAAGGACATACAAAATGTGCAAGGAACACGTCAATGAGTTCGAGAACATCGGGGTAACCTTAAATGATTTTAAGAACTTTCACGGGGATGTGAAATGTTTCATTCATGAACGAGACGGGAAATTGTTTTTAGATCATTTTAAGGAGATGGCTGAAAATAGGCAAGGGTTCTTCTTTGACTATGATATTGACGATGATGGTAGCCTGAGAAGGGCTATTTGGGCTGACGGGACCGCTCGAAGGAACTACTCTGTCTTTGGCGATGCGGTGTCCTTTGACCCTACATACTCGACAAACAAATATTCTATGGTGTTCACACCATTCACTGGTGTGGATCACCACAAACGATCGGTTACATTTGCGGGGGCGCTGATCGCAAAGGAGGACTTTGACTCCTTCAGTTGGGTTTTTAGCAGGTTTTTGATTGCCATGGGGGGGTAAGGAACCCCAGTATATCATTACCGATCAAGATCCGGGGATTATAAAAGTTGTCCCTCTTGTGTTCAAGATAGCTTGGCACCGGTTTTGTATGTGGCATATAATGAATAAGGTTCCCAGTAAGTTTGGGGTGACCAGAACAGATTACCCTGACTTTCTAAAAAAACTGAATGATATTATATGGGACGAAGAGCTTGAAGCAACACCTTTTGATGATAGGTGGGCAGAAATAATAACAGAGCATGGACTGGTTGACAATTCGTGGTTTGCAGACACATACGCTATAAGGGGCCAGTGGGTAATGGCGCACTGCAGAGAGATTAATATAGCGTATGTTATGAGGACAACGCAAAGGTCAGAGAGCGAAAATAGTTTTTTTTAAGAGGTTTGAACATAAATCTGGTACTTTAGTTGAGTTTTGGATGCGGTTGGAGAGCGCTATGGACCAACAACGACACACCTAGAAGAAACTTGACAGCGATAACAAGCATTCGTCCCCGAAGACGGAGACGCATCTGGCTTTAGAGAAGTATGGGGCAAAAGTGTACACCCATAAAGTGTTTGAAGAATTCCAGGAAGAGGCTAAATACTCAATCGGTACGTGTAAAGCTGGGGGCGTTGCTGAGACTCCAGACCTAGAAGTGACATCAGTAAAAGATTCAATTAGGGGGCAAAATTTTGAGGTTAAATACAGCCCAGGTAAATACTAATTAAATATTTAAATACATGTTGCGCTATCAAAATTACAATTGTTGTACAATAAAGTTACACATTGTGGTATTTGAAGTTACACATCTGCTAATGGAAGATGAGCATTATACTTGATGAATCTTTGGTTTATTAACGTGTAACTTCAGTGTTCTGGGAAACTGCCTTGTAGGTATTAATTAATGGCGTAACTTTAACATTATTTGCAGTTACAATTGTTGTGCAACATCGTTGATGTTACGCATCTTGTGATTAGAAGTTACACATCTCCTAGACGAAGTTGCACATTGAGTAATGAATAACGGCGTAGCTTTAACATTGTTGGTGGTTACAATACGTGATAATTCATCCCTGCATTTCGCTATCTTGAGGTTACAAGTGTGATTTACTGCCTTATGTGTTAATTGTTAATTCAGGAACGTTTAAATCGAGCTGCTGCTCTAGAATGTTTGAAAGAAAAGGCATACTATGCATGCATGTTTTATGGATTTATTCGTCAAACGGGTTGAAGACTATACCGGATGATTACGTTGCAAAAAGGTGGACAAAAGATGCACTTCGCTACACTACATTTGACTGCGGTGGTGAATTGATAGAGGACATTGATATCATTGATGGAAAACAAATTGCGATGTCGATAATGTGGTCGGAGGTTCATCAGACAGTTGGTCACCTTGGTGGGAAAAGTAATGCCGATGTAGACATTTCCTCCACTATAATTAGGGAATTTAAAGAAAAGTTAGATCCATTAGACGGACCGTTGAGTAAGAATCAGCATCTAGAGAATATACTTGGTTGTTCTGCTAGTGAGACGGTTACGATATTCCCTCCTAAGAATTCGAAGAACAAGGGTAGCGGTAAGAGAATGTTGTCCACCAAAGCAAAGTCCATTGCATTGGCAAGTAAGCCCAAGCGCATGTGTAAGAATTGTAAGCAGATGGCAAACCACGACAAGAGGAACTGCCCCAACCCTTTTTCAGAGCACCCGCCATCGTCCGAGGATTCGTCCGAACATGAGCAAGAGGAGGAGGAAGACGAAGAAGAAGAAGAAGAAGAAGAGGAAGAGGACTGTTGGACCAATTTCATAGTTTTGATAATGACATGTGTTTATGTAATAATATGTTTTACTCGATATATCATATGCGTGTAATTGTGTGCTTTAGTCTTATTATAGCTAGCAACAATTATGAGAAGAAAGATCAAAGTTAGGCATAACTTTGATAAAGTCTGTGAGACAAAGTTATAACAACTTCAGGAATAACTTTGGAAGTGAACATGGAAGTTATAGCTAACCAGGCATAACTTTAAAGGAAAATCGCTTCAAACAAGATCTACATCAAACTACACAAGACTCGAGATGGAGGGTCTTTGTGATCAAGATGAAGAGATGATCCGTATACTGAAGATCTTTGTGAAGATTAGATAGTATAGGTCGTCATTCGGTAACTATTCCATTCGAGAGATTTTATGTTCAAAAAGTTATAGCTTTAGTCTATGACTTTGGATGATAAAATATTGATGCATGATTTTGGAAATAAAATGTTTTGAAATGTTTTCAAAAGTGAAAGAGTTTTATTTTTATATTTATCAATTATTTTAATAGAGAATATATTTATGAGATTCTATTGGTTAGTAATACCACTTATGGGTTGTCATGCTACCTAGGGTTTCTAATATATTCTATCTCAATTTGTTGTTAACCTAATTAGCCCACCTAGTGTTTGAGCCACCTAGGGTTTCGTGAAACCTAGTGTTTGTGCCACCTAGGGTTGCGTGCCTCCTAGGGTTTCGTGAGATAGAGGATTTCGGCCAATCTAGGTTGTTTCCTTAGTTTACCTAATCTAGGATTCTACTATATCTTTACAACAATATTTTGAGATATTAAGATAAATATATTTCTATAAGATAAACCAAATAATATTTTGAGATAAAGATATTTCTAAAAGATAAGCAAATATTATTTTATGATAAGATAAGTATCTTTATTAAATATTATACTAGGGTTTTAGATCTACTATGATTCTATTATTATAAATACTCCTTCACATCCTATTTCTAATTCACACGAAATACACATATTTTACACGGCTATTATTTTACTTGTGTTGATTTTCCAAAATCGTTTTAAAGCAAACCTTTGAGCAAATATTTATTATTTTTAGAGTTTGTTTTTAAAAGAGTTGTGCATCAATTATTATCAATCGCTTGAGTGAAATACGTTATTGGATAATAGTACATCATTATAAGCTTACAATTCTTTAACGGGAATTTGTGTGAGTTATATTGTACTTTCTTATTAGCGTAAGATAGTATAGAGTATTTAGCGATACTCACCTTGAGTTATAATCATAGTGTTGATTATACGAGTGGGTTGGTAATTTTTGTAATCCGTAGAAAGGTACTAAAAATTATTAATCGAGAATAGTGGACGTAGGTTTCAACGTGTGAAACTGAACCACTTCAAAAATCGTGTGCCTCTCTCTTATCTCTTTACTTTTCGTTATTTCGTTATTCGCGCTTACTTTGATTAATTAATTAGTTGATTTTAATTCATATGATCAAATAATTAATTACATATCTTATAAATCGAAAAAGTGGGGCTAGTTTTTAATACTCAATTCACCCCCCCTCTCTTTCGTATTCGATCAATAGACTCTACAATTGGTATCAGAGCCTCGTGCTCTTGATTGCCTTACAGCAAAGAGTCTGATCCATTTATCTTTTTATTTTTTTATTTTCCGCTGCATTTAATTTTATTTTAATGGATTCCAAACATCTGAAGTATCCCGTATTCGATGGGAAGAACTACAGTCTATGGAAAAATATGATGACCCATTTCATATAGGGTAACGATTGGGAGTGTTGGCTAATCATTAAGAATGGTTCTAATAAGATCATGCTTGGAACGGCCACTGGCACTTCTATCGAAAAGAAAGAAGATGACTATGATGAGGCAGATTATAACAAAGCTGAGAAAAATTCAAAGGCTATTAGTCTGTTGCAAAAAGGCATGACCCATACTGAATTTGATCGTTTCTCATCTTGTTCTACTGCCAAGGAAATATGGGATGGTCTTGAGTTAGCCTATGAGGGGACAACTGTTGTCAAAAAGCAACGTATTGCACTACTTATGCGAAAATACGAACTGTTCTCCATGGAACAAAATGAATCGCTTGACAGCATGTCCACTCGCTTCTCTAGTATCATTAATGAATTGAAAAATCTTGGAAAAACTTTTGATTCCGAGGAAATTGCCAGGAAGATCCTTAGAAGTCTATCTAAACGATGGAGACCTAAGGTGACGGTAATTGAGGAATGTAAAGACCTATCTAACCTATCTTATCAAGAGCTACTTGGAACCCTAATGGCTCACGAGATTACTCTTGATGAAGATGAGGCAAATGATAGTAATAGCAAGAAAGTGGCTTTACAAGCCGAATCTAGTGAAAGACATGATTCGGATCTTGAAGATGAAACAGTGTTATTTGCTAGACGTTTTAAGAAAAAATTCTTTAATAAACCACAAGGGAAAACGTTAGAGTTAGAGTCTATTGATCGACTACGAAAGCGGGGGGGGGGGGGGGGGGGGGGGGTGAATTGAGTATTAAAAAACTAGCCCCACTTTTTCGATTTATTAGATGTAATTAATTATTTGATCTTATGAATTAAAATCAACTAATTAATTAATCAAAGTAAGCGCGAATAACGAAATAACGAAAAGTAAAGAGATAAGAGAGAGGCACACGATTTTTGAAGTGGTTCAGTTTCACACGTTGAAACCTACGTCCACTATTCTCGATTAATAATTTTTAGTACCTTTCTACGGATTACAAAAATTACCAACCCACTCGTATAATCAACACTATGATTATAACTCAAGGTGAGTATCGCTAAATACTCTATACTATCTTACGCTAATAAGAAAGTACAATATAACTCACACAGATTCCCGTTAAAGAATTGTAAGCTTATAATGATGTACTATTATCCAATAACGTATTTCACTGAAGCGATTGATAATAATTGATGCACGACTCTTTTAAAAACAAACTCTAAAAATAATAAATATTTTCTCAAAGGTTTGCTTTAAAACGATTTTGGAAAATCAACACTAGGAAATAATTGTGCCGTGTGTATGTAGTGTTTCGTCTTTTTTGTAAATTGTATGTGAATGAGTATTTATAGTAGAAGAATTATAGTAGATCTAAAACCCTAGTATAATATTTAATAAAGATATTAATCTTATCATAAAATAATATTTGCTTATTTTTTAGAAATATCTTTATCTCAAAATATTATTAGGTTTATCTTATAGAAATATATTTATCTTGATATCTCAAAATATTGTTGTAAAGATATAGTAGAATCCTAGATTAGGTAAACTAAGGAAACAAACCTATGGAGGCCGGATTCCTAGCTCACGAAACCCTAGGAGCACGAATCCCTAGGTGGCACAAACTAGGTTTCACGAAACCCTAGATGGCTCAACCACTAGGTGGGCTAATTAGGTTAACAACAAATTGAGATAGAATATATTAGAAACCCTAGGTAGCATGACAACCCATAAGTTGTATTACTAACCAATAGAATCTCATAAATATATTCTCTAATAAAATAATTGATAAATATAAAAATACTCTTTCACTTTTGAAAACATTTCAAAACATTTTATTTCCAAAATCATGCATCAATATTTTATCATCCAAAGTCATAGACTAAAGCTATAACTTTTGAACATAAAATCTCTCGAATGGAATAGTTACCGAATGACGACCTATACTATCTAATCTTCACAAAGATCTTCAGTATACGAATCATCTCTTCATCTTGATCACAAAGACCCTCCATCTCGAGTCTTGTGTAGTTTATGTAGATCTTGTTTGAAGCGATTTTCCTTAAAGTTATGCCTGGTTAGCTATAACTTCCATGTTCACTTCCAAAGTTATTCCTGAAGTTGTTATAACTTTGTCTCACAGACTTTATCAAAGTTATGTCTAACTTTGATCTTTCTTCTCATAATTGTTGCTAGCTATAATAAGACTAAAGCACACAATTACACGCATATGATATATCGAGTAAAACATATTATTACGTAAACACATGTCATTATCAAAACTATCAAATTGGTCCAACAAATTCCCCCTTTTTGATGATGACAAGTCTCATATGATTTCCTCAAGATTTCCTCTTAACAATGTGACTAAGTATGGTTCCCCCTCAACAAAGCACTCCAAAGTTATAGCAACTTTGATCGCAAGAACAAAACAACTTAGCCAAAGTTATAGCTTGAGAGAATTTAAGAGATAACGAGTCTTGACAAGGAGCAAGCTTAAGCAAAGACTCAAATCATATCATTTCTTCCCCCTCTTGGCATCATTGAAAAGACAAGAACAAAGACATGAAACGACTAGAATAACACATGTCAATGCAAGAAATAGATATGCAAAATACGCAATATAAGACGATATATATCAAGCAAAATAAAGTGCAAATGTTGATTAAACTACAAACCACAAAATATATTGTTAGTTGCCATTGGGCCGAATAGACAATGTCAAAATAAGCCAAATGGGCCGAATAGGATTAGTAGTTTATGAGTTAAAACAACCAAGGATAGAAAAACAAGGCTTTTTGGGTTGTCGGATGATGTTGGGATTAATGTAATCGGGTCGGGTGCGGTACTCGAGAGTAGAAAGACGATCAAGGCACGTCGACACATGAGTGGCTTGGGCGGTGAGGCAAACATCGAAGTTTCGAACCTTCAAAGAAAGAGCCTCCGTCGCATCAAGTATAGTGTGCATCCCCTCACGCATTTCCGAACCGCTTTTCACCAATGCACCTCCTTGGCTCACCAAGAATTGCATCCGATCCCTTTGCCTATACATCTCTTGTCGAATATCGACAACATTCCTCTCTAATTTTGCTAGGCAATCATCAACACCCGTCATCCAAGACCTCAACTCACTACTCACACCCGAACCGACATGGTCACGGGTAGAGCTAGTGTTCCCCATAGCCACGGTTTTTACATTTTTTTTTTTTTTTTCAACAACCGCAACAATTTTCTTATCTTGCGCATCAAGGCGCTCCATTACTTTTCCCATAAACACATCCAATTTCGATTCAAGCCCCGAAAAATCAGCCACCATCGGTTTCACAACAACCGAACCACCTTTTTTTTTTTCTTCACTAACATCCTCTTGTACCCTTTTTTTTTTTTTTTTTTTTTTTTTAATCGACGCCTTTTTGTACTTTCAAGCACCGAACCCGACTCGGTTTGGGTTTGGAGTTTGGGTGGTGGTGTTTTTGTAGAGTTGGAAAAGGAATCTTAGGTAATTAATTTTAGGGATATGGTAAGGATGAGATTTGGTAAATAAAAAGATATGGTGATGTATTTTTGTTTAGGAATTTCGGCTAACATGGGATACATGGGTAGAATTTGGTTTGATTAGGAAAGTGAATAAGATAGGTTTTTGGCAAATATGTGGTTCATAATTCAATTTCCATAAAACACTAAATATGCAAGATACTCACGTAAAATATATTATATTAAACACAAATATACTAGCAATGAAATATGCGGACACAGTCATATAATCTCGTCTTAATCTAGCCAGTCACGCAGGTTCACAAAATAAATAAGATGAATTTAATTGCTACCGATTAAACCAATTTCCAACCGCAAAATCTCAAAACGTCTTCTCGCTAACGCCTTTGTTAAAATGTCAGCCCATTGAACATCAGTACTACAAAATTCGAGTTTAATGTTGCCCTTTTCTACATGGTCACGCAAAAAATGATGTCTAATGTCTATATGCTTAGTACGAGAATGCTGAGCTGGGTTCTTAGAAATAACAATAGCACTCGTATTATCACAGAAAACAGGCATACAACCAACATTAACACCATAATCACATAGTTGTTGCTTTAACCAAAGTAGTTGAGAACATACCAGTCCTGCAGCGATATATTCGGCTTCTGCAGTAGATAACGCAACCGAATTTTGCTTCTTTGAGCCCCAAGTAATTATGCAAGGTCCAACAAACGTAGCAAATCCAGAGGTACTTTTTCTATCTAACGAACATCCCGCATAATCTGCGTCTGAATATCCTACTAGATCGAAATTACACTCAAGTGGATACCACAAATATAAATTAGATGTACCAATTAAATATCTCAAGATACGTTTAACTGCAATCATATGTGATTCCTTAGGACATGATTGAAATCTAGCACAGACACATACGCTGAACATAATGTCAGGTCTACTTGCAGTTAAATATAATAAAGAACCAATCATACCTCGATATGTAGTCTCATCTACGGACTTACCATTTTCGTCCAAGGTTAACTTTTTATCAGTTACCATAGGCGTGTCCATTGGATGAGCGTTCTCCATACCAAATTTTCTGATTAGCTCCTTGACATATTTTTGTTGGTGAATCTTTATGCCTTCTTTGGTTTGTTGAATCTGCAGTCCTAGGAAGAATTTCAATTCTCCCATCATGCTCATTTCAAATTCTGAGGTCATAAGATCTGAAAAATACTTGCACAATTTATTGTTAGTAGAACCAAAAATAATATCGTTTACATAAATTTGAGCAACAAGTAAATCAGAACCCTCGGATTTTAGAAATAGGGTTTTGTCGACAGATCCTCTTTTAAAATTGTTTTGTAATAAACATTTTGACAATCTGTCGTACCAAGCCCTAGGCGCTTGTTTCAAACCATATAGAGCTTTATCGAGTTTAAAAACATGGGTTTGAAACTTGCTATTCAAAAATCCAGGAGGTTGTTCAACAAAACCTCTTCTTCCAAATAACCGTTAAGAAATGCAGTCTTAACGTCCATTTGGAATAATTTCATTCCTTTATGAGCTGCGAAGGTGATGAGCAATCGAATAGCTTCAAGTCTTGCTACTGGAGCGAATGTCTCGTCATAATCAATCCCTTCTTGTTGATTATAACCTTGAACGACCAATCGAGCCTTGTTACGAACTATAACTCCTGAATCATCCAATTTATTTCTGAATACCCATCGAGTACCAATCACAGTTCGATTAGGAGGTCGTGGCACAAGGTGCCATACTTTATTACGTTCGAACTGTTGAAGCTCCTCTTGCATAGCCACAATCCAGTCGGATTCTGCAAGAGCTTCTTTGATGTTGGTGGGCTCTATGGTAGACAGAAAAGAATAGAATGAACAAAAGTTATTTAATGTTCGCCTCGTTTGAACTCCCTTATTCAAACTTCCTAGGATACTATCCATAGGATGAGAACTCATATATTTCCATTTCTTAGAGGTCCTAGGCTCATCATCATCTGATGAACTATCACTTTCCTCAAATGATTCAGAATCAAGATTGGTTCCCCCTGAGTTGGACTCTGGGGTTATATCTGAAGTTGGTACAACTTCAGTTACACCATCTTGGTTCTGGTTCAAAGTTATAGCATCATCAGCTATAACTTCAGTTTCCTTTTCCTTGTTTTGAGAAGAGACATTCGTATCATCAACATTTGTCTCAGTTCTCTGTTCAAGGTCATTTGCGGATTTATCAAGTTCATCATTGATTCCTTCAATAAATTCTTTACTTGGCACGTCATCTCTGGAGAGACGAAAGTCTGGATCATTCATGTCCTCTTCTTCATTTTGTTCAACTTGTTCATGCACATTATCTTCATCAAATACAACATGAACACTTTCTTCTATGCACAACGTTCTTTTGTTAAAAACTTTAAAAGCTTTACTATGATTAGAATAGCCAACAAACACAGCTTCGTCACTTCGTGGATCAAATTTGCTCAAATTACTTTTTCCATTATTATGGACAAAACATTTACTCCCGAAGCAGCGAAGATGAGCTATATTGGGTTTTCTCCCTCTTAAAAGTTCATACGGAGTCTTTTTGAGAATAGGTCTAATCATAGCTCTATTGTGCACATAGCATGCAGTACTTATGGCTTCAGCCCAAAAGCTCTTAGGAAGGCCACTACACAAAAGCATAGTGCGGGCCATGTCCTCTAAAGTTCTATTCATACGTTCCACGACACCATTTTGTTGTGGGGTTCGTGGGCAGAAAAAGTTATAGTCCTACACCATTTCCCTACAATATTCTATAAAAAAAGCATCTGTTATCAAATTCGGTTTGCCATATCCCGTACGAATGGAACTAACTTTTATCCTACTTGTTTTGGCAAGCTTCAGTAGTACCTAACAAACTTATAAAAGTTCATCTTTAGTAAATAGAAAGATAGCGCCATACATACCTAGTCTCGTCGTCGACTAGGACGAATACGTACCTTGATCCACCGCGGCTTCTGACTTTCATAGGTCCACACAAAGCCATGTGTACCAACTCAAGTGGACGCTCTGTACTTACTACTCGTTTCGGTTTGAATGAAGATCTAACTTGTTTACAACGGGCACATGAGTCACACATCTTCTCTTGTTCGAATTTGATTGAGGGTAGACCCTCAACTAAATTCCACAATTTGAGTTTCTTTAAAATAGTTGGACTTATGTGTGCAAACCTCTTGTGCCACAAGCATGAATCATCCACAGTGACTTTCATGCACGTAAAGGAACTTGTAGTGACTTTGTTTAAATCAATCATATACACGTTCCGTTTACGTAGACCTTCTAAGATAACATTGCTAGTTCCTTAAACTATGATACGACAAACATTTGAATGAAAAACGACTTTGTTGCCTTTGTCACATAGTTGAGAGATACTTAGCAAGTTATGCTTAAGGCCATCTACCAGATATACGTTATTGATAGCATGTGAAGAAGATATACCAATCTTACCTACACCGATTATGTTGCCCTTCTTGTTGTCTCCAAAGGTGACTTTGCCACCGTTGAAGGGCTCTAGTGAAAGAAATAAATTCTTGTTTCCAGTCATGTGTCTCGAACATCCACTGTCGAGATACCATAGATTGTTTTCTTTTACTATTACCTGCAAGAGAATCAAATACAACTTTTAGGTACCCACGCTAAGTTGGGTCCTTTGTGGTTAGTGACTCTATATATTTGATCCTTCCTAACCCATATCAGTTTGACAATTCTTTTCTTCTTAGGATAGGGTTTGCTAGATTTATTAACAGGTTTGTTATAGTTACGACGCACATTAGGTTTAAATGACTGCTTCTGATTCACATTGGGTTTAGATTTTGAAGGTACAGATGTGTAATCGAAAGCCATGTCATAAAACCATCTAAACTCATTATTTCTAACCTCATCACGTTGAGGTTCAGATTCAGACTTATTGACACTAGACACGTCATGTTCTTTGACAAAATCAGTTTGATTTTTGTTGTCGTTCACATATTTAACACAATTATCTTTAACATGACCGTTGTGACCACAATAATTGCAAATCAGATATTCTGAAAGATTTACGTACTTCCTTCTTCTGAAATCACGGTCATAAGGAGTGGATTTGCATTTATCATGGTCTCTACGACTATAGCATTCATGACCAAGACCCATCTTCATGTTATTGTTAGACTGTTCGGTAAGGAAGTCTAAGACCTTCTGACTTCCTTCCCACTTATCATGAACTTTTCGTGCATGTAGGAGCAATTCCTTCAAAGACTGAATTTCTTTTTCACACGACGAATGATCTACATTCGAGTCTTTGGAGGGATTGTTCTGTTTGAAATTTTCACGAAAATCATTGAACCGTTTGTTCAAGATAAGTTTCTCCTCATTATGTTGACTTTTGGCTTGGGAGAATTCAGCCTTCAAATCCTTCAATTGCTGAGAAAGAAAAGAGTTTACTTTCTCATGATCAAGAATAACAACTTCCTTTGCCTTAGCTTGAGATTGTAAAAGCCCATTGACTTTCTTCAATTCTAAAGTTATAGCTTCATTAGCTATAACTTTGGCTTGAAGATGCTTAATTTTGAGCTTTAACTCTGAGATTATAGCTTCATTAGCTATAACTTTAGACTCAAGAGCTTCTTTCTCAACATTTGTCTTGTCTGAAGTTATAGCTGAAGTTGCCATAACTTTAGACTTGAGCTTTTTAGCTTTGGCCTTAAGAAGTTGGTTTTCCTCAGCAATGTCAAGGATGTGTTCTTTAAGATCTTTCAATTCTAGACTCTGCTCATGACAATGATCTAAGGCTTCTTCAAAATACTTAATTAAAGACTTCTTAGATAAATTCTTAAAATGCTTTTTAAGTTTAAGAGACTAACCTTCATATCTATTGAATCTGGTTCTTGAAATCTGAGTGCAACAAGACACATCTCGGATTCGCTTTCATTGTCACTGTCAGAAATTAGGTCAAGACTGACGTTGCTTAGCCACAAGTTGGCGACTTCCTCTTCTTCTGATTCGTCATCCTCTGTGTCGAGATCTCCCCAGCAATAAGCCATCATTACTTGCTTGAATTCCTTCTTGGTTTTGTCTCGTTGATTTTTGTCTTTGATTTTCTTCCATGTAGGGCAATCTTTGATCATGTGATCATTATCCCCACATTTGAAGCAACCACGACTAGAAAGAGACCCTTTTGACTCAATTGGCTTCTTGTAAGATATGTTAGTGTTGTTGTTGAACGTTTTCCATTGTGGTTTGTTAAAGAACTTTTTCTTAAAACGTCTAGCAAATAACACTGTTTCATCTTCAAGATCCGAATCTTGTCTTTCACTAGATTCGGCTTGTAAAGCCACCTTCTTGCTATTACTATCATTTGCCGCATCTTCATCAAGAGTAATCTCATGAGCCATTAGGGTTCCAAGTAGCTCTTGATAAGATAGGTCGGATAGATCTTTACATTCCTCAATTACCGTCACCTTAGGTCTCCATCGTTTAGATAGACTTCTAAGGATCTTCCTGGCAATTTCCTCGGAGTTAAAAGTTTTTCCAAGATTTTTC
>JAIUZE010008795.1:0-37169 GCA_022085475.1 Heliosperma pusillum | reverse complement strand
CGTCAGAAATATACTCAAAACGGAGGTTTGAAGAAAAGGAAAAGGTTTGAAAAACAAAAAGACAGATTGGGAGCGATAATACGACTAATAGTTAAATAGTTATGTAATTAAAGCTACGTCAAGGCGAGAACGAAAGTTCATGGACGTAAGTCAACCCAGAACAGGTGCAAAAATAGCTGCATCCTCTGGAAGAGGCGCATGGCTTGTTACGTCTGTTCTTGAGTTGAAGTCTGATGTAATGTTTGATTAAAATCGACTTTGATGATTTTATTTCTGCGCGTGAATCTTACATTAATGAAACGAATAATAAAAAATAATAAAATAGGGATTTACACCCTTCGACTTCTATGTTTGAGGAAAGAGATTACTAAGTTAACGTTTTTAGCGATAGCTAGACTCGAATGTATGCAAAAACTGCCCTCGTGTTAAAGGACTCAAAAATCGATTAAATCTTGATTGATTGTTGGTTGATTTTGTAGTGGTCAAAATTGGTCAGTATGCAAAAAAGAGTGACGGGTACCCAGAAGGTTCTGAGCTTATGCGGTCGATTGATCAACAGCAGTAGATTCGAAAACCTTAGAACAAGCGTCTGGTCTACAATGTCAAAGAGAGAAGAGAAGGGCGGAACACTCGCGTACCTAAAAAGTGAGATCGGAGCTCTCCTTTTATAGCAGAAAATATAAAGAGTTTTGGAATAACACAAACTTATCACGAAATATTATGAAAACGGAGAAAACAGGCTGGGGAAGTGGCGCAACAACAGCGGCGATCCTCCAAAGGGACGCCGTACCTGCTGCGTTATTTCCCCAGAGGTTTCCTTCTGCGGAAGAAAGATTTTCACGTTTCTATTACGGAATTGTGGTAGATCTATACTTCCCTTTAAAAAAGATACGAGATATATTTTATCAAAAATATAGAATTTGAAGGTTTAATAAAATATCCAGAATATTCTAGAGCGTTCCGATTCGGCGTTTAAAACGGTTTCTAGAAAATGGAGCGGTTTTAGACCCGGACTCCAAATGAACTCTAATGACTGTCAAAGGACCGTTACCAGGCGTAGATGACGACCAATGGGTAGACACAAGTTTTTGAGCTATCACTTGATGCTAAACTTACGATTGTCATTAAATCGTTCCGCGTACCAAACCTGCGGCCCAATCATCATGGGTGGTTGGCGGAAGGAGAAGAAACGAGGTATCTACATAAATATCAATGGGAAATTGTGAATCGATGTTGGCATTGTGAGGCATGCGGGGACGATTACTGTGTGAGGGTTGATCGACCCTGATGACATGACGATTGATCGACTAGTGTAGGCTGAGGTCGGTCGACCTGTTGCCTAGGTCGATCGACTAAGTTGTTGGTGGGTTCCTTTGTGTTTTACAATATTGATATCTTGACAATTGTTTATTTTTATTATTTTTGAGTGGTGTTGTGAATGATAATGTGTATGATGCTATGATTGTATCAATGATAAGGCACGGTGTCAGGAAGTTGTGGTGACAGATGTGCGACGCTGCGGAGCCAAGGATACAGTTTGTGTTGTGATGGGCACGGTGTTAGGGAGTTGTGCTATCTTACGTTATGCGTGGTTTCAAGGAGTTGCGTTATCGAGTTGGTTGACTTTTGTGAGGCATGAACTAAATGATTGTGTTGCCTTATAGTGTACATGGTTGATGTGTATGTTGATTTATGTAATTCCATTCTTGTATTTTATTATATCCCTACTCAACTATTGTTGTCGTGAGTTAGTCTTGTGATAAATGAATTGTCACCTACTTTAATTGGGCTGGCATGTTATGATCTACTGAATAAGTTTTTATTAATTGGGGAGCAGTCATTAAAGCAGGTCCAGTCTAGTAGTTGTTCTTAGCATGATGTTGTGCTGGGGAGTACAGTCAGACACTGCGTATTTGTTTAGTGTAGAGACATGGGATTATTTTATAGTTGAACTTAGTCTTCATTAAACTCAGTTATAAACCATTCAGTTTTGGTTTGGAGATTTTTATTAATAATTTGAGGTTGACATTGTAATTTATTTAACATTACCTTTACATTGTACAATTTAATAATCATTACATCGGGAAACCAAAATAGTAACAATCCTTTTTAACTAGGAATGTCTTGTTAAGGCTCTTGATTAAAGGGGGGGGGGGGTGTTACAAAGCGGTATAAGAGCGAACGATCCTAGGGCTTAACCAATGAATTTAATGAACCTATGATTTTTCTAACTAAAATGACCCTCAGGGAGAAACTGTTAGGAACCCCTCTTAATACGCTTAGGGAGACGTTTCTTAAACGTCCCGTGACCCTTCTAATATTGAACCAGTCAACTCAGTGAGAATTAAGGAGCGTCGGTAAATAGAATGTATGCTACATGGTATATATGATGCATACTAAGTGTGCTTACGAACATGAAATGTGATGCATTATGAAATTACATGTCGTATGTGATAAGTTATGGCGAAATTGAAACAAAAGTTCGTGAAGGTTGGTAATAGAATATGGGAGCTGAGTGTTGCGGAGGATTATGTGAATCAAGTATTTAACATGCGACTAAGTTGGAATTTGAGCAAATGATACTCACATGGACGTGATATCCATGTGATGTAATTTATGATTGGTAATTTTATGCGAATCTGAATAATAAAATTTCCTATTAGAATATGCTTGTTTATGACTAAAGTTTACATAAATTTGTTATGACATGGATAGTAGACAAAAACGGTGAAAACTTAGCTTAGCAGAGGGGTCGATCGACTTTAGTAGAGGATGTTGAGCTTCGGTAGATCCACCTGGCTAATGGGTCGATCGACAACCATTGGGTCAAACGACTTGTAACCTGGGTTGAACGACCATGTCAAAAGATTGGAAGTTGAGCAAGAATTTTTAACAGGTCGAACGTCATGGCTCATGGGTCGAATGACCCATACTGAGGTCGATCAACTATACAACCTATGTTTGCGTTTTGTTCATTGATACGTATATAATCTGCGACTGAAACGTATACTACATGCAAAGAGAATATATGTACAGTTGTTAACGTGTTGCATGATGCGTGAAGTACGCAATTTGAAATAATATGGTTATGAAATCTTGTGAGCAAAATGCTTATGTTTGTTAAAGTGTTATAGAACGAAATAATGCCTCCAAAGAATGAAAGTCTCTGTTGCAGCGAACATGACTACCAAAGAGGTAGAAAGACTGTTAGAAATGAATGATGCACTTGCAGTATTGCAAAACACGACTAAGAAGGAGATAGTGATGGATGCGGTGAAGATGAGTAGTGCTATAACTCATCAGTCGTCTACCAAGTATGATGGATTGGTTGAGCGATCGCGTTGGGATATTGGTTTACGGAATTTGACAACATCTTTGAGTTGACATATTGCCCAGCAGAGCTAGAGGTGGACAAGCATGCCTTCTATTTAAAAGGGAAAGCGGGGTTATGGTGGAGTAGAAACAAGGAGCTAATTCATGAAGCTTTCAATGAGAGCGATGAGGCATATGTGCATTGGGTTAGCTTCAAGGGGATGTTGAGAGATGAGTAAGTGCCGGAACACGTATGATGAAATATGTAGTCGGAGTTTGACACCTTTAAAATGACATAGAAGATGACGGTAGAAGAGTACCTAAATCATTTTATGGAGCTGGTTGAGTATGTCTCCGATCTACAGTTTAGTGAGGAGATCTTAGAAACAAGGTTCGAGAAGGGTTTGGCGAGGGGATTAAAAAGAGGCTAGGAGTTGGGCCACCGACGGATGTGAATGAGATGTACCGGAGGGAGGGACATGATGAAAGGGTAGCTGACATGTTAAAGGAGCTTAAGAAAGAAAAAAGGGAAAAGAGGAAGGCGGAGATTGTGAGTGGGAGTAGTGTGGTGAGCAAGAAACCGTACTATAATCTTTTCAAATCTTACTCAATTGGGGAAACTTCATATGTGAAAGGGAACCCTAATAATAAGCGCGTTGGGGGAAGTCAAAGTTTGGGATCAGGTTTTATTTGGGGATGCTACAACTGTCAGAAGATGGGAAGCTGTAATGGAGGTGAAGGTGGAGAGCAAGGAGGATTTTTGTCACCGGCACAGAGTTACTGGAGTAATAGGTTCTCGAGTCATAGGAGTTATTCAAAAATATTATGGAAACCGAAGTAACTACAATGATAGCTACAACAATGAAAGCACCTATCAGAGACACTCTACCAAGGGAGGAGGTTAGACTAGCAATGCCAAGCCGACTGCCTCGGCTATTACAATTCAGTGACGTGAAAAATCAAGCGGGAAGCTGTTCTTGCTGGGAAAGGAAGTCGCAAAGGAGGATGCTAACGTCGTTTCGGGTACATTCATGGTTAACTCTATACTTCTTATGTGTTATTTGACTCGGGAGCAACCCATTATTTGACTAAGTTTCAGGTGATTAAGGACGATGTAGTGATACCGTCGGGGGAGTCTGTAACATGTAATAAAACGTATTGAAAAATCTTTATCGCAGTTTGGGGAGAAATGTTCCCTTTCAACCTTATAGACTTTCCTTTGAGGGATTTGAGATAATATATCAAGGATAGATTGGTTATAACAACATAGAGCCCGTATTGATTGTTACCAAAATAAAGTATCTGTACGCGATCGCAATGGAGATAGGGTGTCTTATAAGGGATTTGTAGTGAAGCCTATAGTAAAGCTCATATCAACAATCAACTTGAAAGCTTGTTTAAGGAATAAGTGCCCTATGATCTTTTTTAAGGAATAAGTACCCTATGATCAACTTGAAAGCTTGCTAAACCAATGTAACACCCCCAAATACTAAAGAGCCTTATAAAACCTCCTTAGTACTTCGAGCTGCTACCATCTCGGTTGACCGAGGTAGTATATATAAAAACTCACAATAAATAAACAATACTTTATTAAATGCAATAGTTTAAACTCGAATCACACAATTCGAAACTACATGTCATACCTTCTACACCAACAATTCAAATGCTAAGACAACGATAATGTAAAGTAAAGTCTAAACGCTAATAGACTCAGCGGAAGCTATGACTCGATAGTGATCCCATCCTCATCCCAGCTCAGCTCTGCGGATTACCTGTTGATCACATGCTCATTATTCCCCTAATGGATTACGACAATTTGGAAAACATTAACGGGGCCAGTAACAATATATACCGACAAATGTACAAGATAAATAATCGAGAAAGAGAAACTGGAGCACCACCGCAGCGGTTACCTCAGCAGCACCAGGTTAACATCCCTGACCTGCAAAAACCACCAATTGATCATAAACCACAGCCAAAGGCATCGAAGTTCCCTCTCACCGCAGCGAGAGAACCCGGATCATTAATGTGCACATCCCCCTCGTAGCGGGAGAACTACGAGAGGCGAACTCAGGGTGTGAAACAGTCTCCCGACGGATAACCAATATAGTAACCATAGTAACCTTAGTAACAACCCAAACTCCAATCCCGAACTCCATCACCATCATCATAAATCAATCAAATAACCATAAACAACATATATCATCACATTAATTAGCATAATTGTACTGAGTAGGGGAACCCTACCTTATTAGAAAATTCTGCAAGAAGACAAGCAATCACTTAGAATTACGCTTCTACAAAGTCTCCCCGTAATCATACACGAATTATACATAATTAATACTAATCATCTTTCTCCTTTTCCCCCCAATTTAATTAGGGTTTACAATTATTCATATAAATCACATATTTGGAATACTTACCGAACAATCAATAAGGCAATGAAAGATCTACTCCAACACGGGATGATTAGGAATGTATTTAAGAAGTTTGAGACCGTTTTTGATATAAATTGGGTTTTTGTAAAGAACGGAAACTGTGATTAGGAACTTAATTCCCTTTATTAATTCCTAATCAACCCGTCCATATAATTCTCGCAGGCCGGTGTACTTCGTCGAGTACAATATGTACTCGGTCGTGTACGACTTACTCGGTCGAGTGCTTACCACACTCCGCCAAGTATCCAAGAACAGAACACTGTTCAAACTGACAGACCAACCTACTCGGTCGAGTACACAATCCACTCGGTTGAGTATGCTTTACTCAGCCGAGTGCCAAGTACTCCGAAATACGGAGTATTACAGTCTTCCCTGTTTAAGAACGAACTTCGTCCTTGAAGTTCACAGCTCAGATGTAACACCCCGTAAATTTGGACCGTTATTATATTTTAAAAGTAATATTTTAAATCAACTTTAATTTAATATTAATTTAATTGAAATAATAATAATTCGATAAAATATAATTTTATTTTATTTTGAAGTAATATAATTATTTTTGATAGTTTGGAAATGTTTAAAAGTAATTTAAACTATATTTAAACCTTTTTCTTTAATAAAAGAGTATTTCAAAGAAAAGTCGTAAAAATGGGATTTTCTATTCCTTACGGTCGTTGGGTAAATGGGTTAGGATATAGGGCATTGGGGTACTTAATTTTCTAGTAAACTCGTGTTTAAAAACTTTAGCGTTGTCGGAAATCGCGTTTGACGAATAATTCGAATTCCCGTCAAATCGAACCAAAACCGAGTAAAAAAAATAGACCCAATACCCATGATCCTTATGGCAACCAGCCAGCCTTCCCCTCTCCCTTAGGTTTCATTTTCATTTTCATTTTTTCGTTCTATCAACATCAAAAATCAAAAAAAAAACTTACAATCGTAATTTCAGCATAACTTCTTCGTTTCTAGTCCGATTTTCGCAAAATTTATATATTCGGAATCCTCTCTTCAAGATCTACATCCTAGTATGTTTTAATTCCAGTTTCCCTAATTTCGATTTAAGCTTATTTTTGGGTATAATTTCGGTTTATGTGATAATTGTTGTGTTTTTGTTGTTTTAAATAGGTGAAGATCATGAAGACGACTTAGGAGACTCATATATAGTAGAGGACGAAGGGTAGTCGCGGGTTTTAGGGTTTTCTCAAGGGTTACTTTCGTTTTTCTAGCTTAAGGTAACTATTCCGAGTTACTCGACGATATAATGTTACATTTGTTATGTGTTGGATGTTATGTGAGTAGTAATTTGTTAGGTTTTATTCATATGAATTATTGTTGTTAAGTTTATTAGTTTTATGGTTATTTCATATGTTTGTAGTGTTGAATTGAATTGATAATGGTTGTGTGTTGTTGGAATGGTTTTGTATCATTGTTGAGACGGGTTTTTGATGGAAAAGGAAGGAGATAGTAGGGCTGCCCAAAACAGCCCCAAACAGGCCGTGTGTGTAACAACCCGAAAAGTACCCAATTTTTCTAGTAAAAATATTTACTAACACTTTTCAGCAGACTTAAGTTTTTAAAATAGAATTTATTGTTTCGAGTCGTATTTTGAAATTCCGAGTTCGTATTTGGAATTTCTGAGAGATTTCATGAAAATCCCGTTTTTAGTCATCTTTGACTTTTCCTTGACTTTTTAAGTCGTCTTTGACTTTTTCTTGACTTTTTAGTCATCTTTGACTTTTCTTGACTTTTAAGTCGACTTTGACTTTAGTTGACTTTCCTGACTCGCCTTGTAATTTTGAAGACCGAAATTTTATTTAAAAAAATAATATTTTTAATTTATTTTTATTTAGATTTATTAGAATTTATGATAATTTAATAAAATTATTTTGAATTTATTCGGAATTTATAATAAGGTTTTACGGTTTAAACCCGTGAATCATTTAACTATTCCCGACTCATCGTAAATCCCGAAACAAACCCGAAACTCGACTTTGGCATGAGTCACACGCCCATGTCATCGTTTTCCACTCACTTGAGATATTTTAATTGTTTCGATTAAACTAATACAAATATCTTAGATATTTGTTACTTTATCGATCCGTCACCGGAAATTACGCAAATCGTTTACAAAACAGACCCGACAAGCACAACATCACACGGCTCCCTCTCCTCTCTTAGACCTTGATATTTTCATTACTTTTGATTACAATAACATAATATCTTGATAATTGATTTAATTAACTTAATATTTAATCAATTACCGTAATATAATTATTAAAACCGAGTCAATTCCGTAACAACAATTTCAAAACCCGACTTCCTAATTCTTCTATATGTACACGGCCCCACCACTCATCATTACTCACTAACAACTTTTCATTTTACAATAAATCAAATTAAGATCAAATTAATCGTTCTTCAACGTTCTTCATTCGTTCTTGAGCGTTCTTCATCCGTTCTTCGTCGTTCTTGAGCAAAATCATCATAAAACCTTAATTTCTTAATTAAATCCGTCCTAACTTATATTTTCTAATCTCCTCTTCCGCATGCTCCATCTTCACAAGTACGGTTGAATTTCAAACCCGACAAAATCGTTTTCAGCATTTAATTATGGAAAATTAAGTTTAAGTTCTAATAATGTTTTTCTTGTCATTTCTTATAGGGGAAGATTTTGAAGACGAGTTTGGAGACTCGTATATTTTGGGTGAAGATTAGTAGGAGGGTTTCTTGGTTTATACTTCTTATTTTGTGCTAATTGACTTGTCTAGCTAAGGTAACGATTCCGAGTTACTCGACGGATATATGTTACATAGCTTTTGTTTTCTTTAGTTTTTGGTTCATCTTTCGTTTTTGTTCATGTTATTATGATTTATGGATTTTTACTAGTAACATGATAAGTGGTTATGATTTTCATGTTGTATGGTATTTTTAATATGTTAGTGTTCTTGATGAATTTGGAGGATTGTTCATAATAATGATTTTTGTATGATGATGGTTGAATTGGATGTTTAAAAATGGATGTTGTTAATTAAAAACATGTTAGAATTTATTTGGAATTTGGGTTGTTTGAACCGTGGGGAAATGGCTGGAAAACCGGACCCAAACCAGCCGGTTCAGGCCGGTTCAGGCCCGGTCCAGACCGGTCTGGGTTGGTCCATGGTGGGTTCGGGTTTTGGTCTTTGGTTTGTGTCGATGTTTGATTGTTTTGTTGTTGTTTTGACGGGTCTTAATTATGTTAAGCATGCGGGGAAATATTAAGAAACGGTTTTTAGTAAAGTTGTAAAAACAGCCAAAACAGCCCAACCAGGCCCGTGGGCCCAGTCCAGGCCCATGTTAGGTCCGGCCCAAATCAGCCCGTGGGTCCCACTTTGGGACTTGTGACGGTTTTTGAGTTATTGCTATTTTATCGTGGTTTGTAATATTTAGCAAGTGGGAAATGTTAATAAGTAAAATATTTAATTAAAAAGGTTTTTCATAAAATTATTATTTCTCACATGTTAGAAATTATAATACGAGATTGTAGTTGAATTTGATATCCTTTAAGTCAAGCGGGTTTTTGTATGATATAATAATTCACATGTTGGAAGTTTTAATAAAATAACATGTAATGAATATGATGATTTTTATGATCAAGTCTATGTGGTAAAGTCTCTGTTTCTAGCCGGTTTGACCAAACGGGTTTGGTCAAACTAAAATCTAGTCAGCCCCGTTTTGACTGATGACCCGTCGCGGGACTCGGGTCGGGGATTTGTCTTCAAGTAAGGTTGTATTTAATTAATGAATTAGCCTTAGTAGATATGAGGCGATATGATATTTGATTATGATTTACATGCAATTAGTCACATGATAGGATGTTATTCCCGTGACTGTTTGATTATATGGTTGGTGTCGTGTTGACTAAGTACCCATAGAGAATTATGAGTATATGGCGTCTTGACCATTCTAATTCTAAATGAGTAGCTTGGACCATGACATCGATAGGCCGTACTCTCTTTAACGAGTATATAGTTCATGGTTAATAGCTTTTGTGTCACGGCCTGGGGGGCTTATCTATCCAAGTCGGGGCATGGCTGCCTATTTCATTTTGGGAATGGAGCCAGCTTAAGTACTAGCCATCTCTGCTTAGGGGGTCGCCTAGTAGAGTTTCTCATGTACTGTTGGTCATGGGACGGGGAATGGAATAGCTGTTGTCGCTAGGTCTGATCAGTCTAGGACTAGGATTTTTTCCTACCTTGTGGTATAGCCTCGAGTTACAGAAGTCGACTATTGACGTGCTAAGAACTTATGCCTGTTTCTAGACGTATTGGTCTTTCATGTTTGATGATTCTATGAATCTTAGAAGGTGAGATGCAAGCCGGCTAAGGTTGATAGAGTTTGGATTACCGGTTGTTAACTGATTCACATGATAGCTTGCATGAGTAGCTTAGCCTTCATATACTAGGTTATATGTTAGTTATTTGTTTCATAACATGAAAAGCATATCGTATATGTTAAGGTTTTGTATTTTCCATATACATCTCTTTTATGTTATTCATGTTTTATTAAACTCGACATTTCGTGGCTGGGAGAACTCGGAGTTACTCCCCACTGACTGTGGCTTCCGTGTTTATATTTAATGCGGTTGGCAGGTTTGTGATGCATACTTGGGTACATTGACGAGCTAGCGAGTGAATTATTACCTTGGACCTATATTCGGTTCTTAGGATTGTATATTATTATACACTCTTTTATTTCCGTATTTATACGGGAGATATGTCTCCCGTTTTGGATAATTCTTATGTATAACATTATTTCCTTTTGTTATGAACCTTTTTCTTTAAGACACCTTTGTTTGATGAATATATTTCATAGTAGGTTCCGGTTTTAAAATTTACCGATTTTCACTAAAGTGAACCTATTAGAAACGTATTCACATCTTTTATTGATTTAAATTACTTGTTTAATTTTCCGCAAATTTGAGGGTGTCACAAATTCTCTCTCCCCCTCATGGGCATGATCCGAATATGAAGGTGGCAGAGTTGTTCCGAGAGAATGGTGTGGGTTTGGACGTTACTAAAGTAAGTGTTATCTTTCTCCCATTTAAGAGGGATAGAATTTGCAGCATCCGCATAAGTAATGGTCGACCTATGGATGAATGGTGTTGGGATTATGAGAAAGATGGGGGAATACACGGTGAGATCGGCCTACAAGCTTTTGGTGGGGGGTCATACGAGGGCATATCAATCTGACTTAACAAGAGACAAACGGCTTTGGAGCAAGGTGTGAAAAATCCCGGTTCTTCCTCGCATTAAGGTGTTCTTTTGGCAGCTTTGCCACGACTCCCTAGCCACGAAACGAAACATTGTTATGCCCCACAACAGAGACGATATGGGCTGCCTTTTCTGCTTCCACAACTTGGAGACTTGTCTCCATGTTGTAAGGGGTTGTGGGTGGGTGGATGGGTTTTGGAAGAGGATGGGACTGGAGGTGTCACTAGCAGAAGGGGAAGTGTGGGTGAGGGAGTGGGTGGAGAGGTTTTTTTGCGAGATGAGGGAGGATGAGTGTGCGGAATTTATGACTTGTTGTTGGGCGGTATGGGAAAGACGGAATAAGTTCATCTTTGAGGGGGTCTATAGGGATGAAAATCAGGTGGTGAGGAGGGTGAAGGAGTTGGTAGGGGAAATGCGAGGCGAGATGGGGACTAGAGGAAATACGGGAGCTGGAGACTCGGGGAGTAAAGATGATGGCGATAATAACACGAACAGAAAGGGGACTGGGGGGCTGATGTCTGGGCGAGGTCGAGTACGGGGGTAATTAAAATAAACGTGGATGCAGCGGTGTTGGGAGGAGTAGGGGTGGGTTTCGGGGCAGTGGCACGGGACGAGGATGGGTGGAAAAGTGGGGAGCTGTGGTACAAGGAAGGGAGACATGGGGAGAAAAGAAAGCAGAGGCTCATGCAATTTTAATTGGACTTCGAGAAGCACGTAATGCCGGGTATCCGAAGGTAGTAATGGAAGGGGATTGTTTGGAGGTGATCAACGAGTTACGGGAGCGGAAGACAGGAAGAAGTGATATCCACTTGATTTATGAAGACATTTACTCAATTTGTGACTCTTTTCGTACCGTAGATTTTTCTTTTGTTCGTAGACATCTTAATAAGGTAGCGCATATGCTAGCTCACTCTAGGCCTTGGTTGATAGGTATAAGATTGTGGATGGATGACCTCCCTCCAAACATTGTTAATGGTATTGTTTCTGATTTAATCAATTAAACCTTTTCGAGGTTTTATTAAAAAAAATGCAATTATTGATCTTTGAAAATATAAATAAGTATTTTCCACAAATCTAATTGTTTAAATTACATTTTTTTCCTAACACTTTTCTTCATAATATCATTTGTTAAGATTACTAATCTGTAATCGTCTTTATAAAGATTAATGTGATTAATATTTGTGTGTTATTTTTTTTTTTGCAAGAATTCCAGTTTTCCATTAAATGAAAAAAGAATCCATACAAGAGAAACCACTAAAAGAAACAAATAAAGCCTAACTTATTAATGAATCAACTACTTCTTTAGAGAATATATCCTTTATGTAGGCATATAATCGAAGACTAATAACATATTTGAGTTTATATAATAAGGTGCATACATCAGACTTAACACCGTTGAAAATCCTAGCATTTCGTTCTTGCCATAGAAAGTAGGCAAGCCCATTCATGGCACAACGAGCCCAGACTTTCCTCCAGCTTTTCCCTCTATTAAGTCCAATCTTGTTCAACTTGTGTTTCAGACTAAGGACATTTCTATGGACCCCTTGCCAACCCAATACCTTCTTAGCCAAATCAGCAGAAAAGGAGCATTCAAAAAACAAGTGGGATCTAGTTTCCTGTTGTCTCTCACATAGAACACACCTATTTACAAGAATAAACCCTCTCTGAATCAGTTTATCAATGGTAGGTAGGCTGTTCAGGGCAGCAAGAACAGTTGTAAAACGATGTCTAGGCATAATTGCAGAGTCACATGTAGCCTTAGCCCATGTGAGAACAGGTAAGGAACCTCTGAATAGGTTGCAGATGCCTTCAAGATTTAGTCTTCCTATCTGAGTATGATCACAGAGGACTTGCCTTGCACTGCTGCCAGTCAGCTGAAGTAGCTCATTCCTGATGCTAAGGATTTTCTTCCAGCCAACAGAATCAGAGTCTCTAGCAGAAGTATCCCAAATATCAGCATGTTGCAGGAGATATGCACGACACCAGCTGGCCCAAATAGAGCCATTGTGCATCTGGGAAAGTTTCCAAATCCATTTAATGATTAATGATTTGTTCCAGCTCAAAATTTCCCTAATATCAAAGCCCCCTTCATTCCTCTTCCTGCATATATTCTTCCAGCTCATGAAGATAAGCTTCCTTCCTCCCTGCTTGTAGCCCCAAAGGAACTGTCTACACATTTTCTCAATGTTATCAATGACTTCCTTAGGCAAGAAAAGACAAGAGCACCAAAAACTTTTCACACCAAAAATAACAGAATTCATAAGTTGAATCTTGCCAGCATAAGAAAGAATCTGTGAAGTCCAATGGTCTATTTGAGTCTGAATTCTACCTAGCAGGCTATGATACATCTCAGAAGTGACTCTGGAGGGATTCAAAGGAGTACCCAGATATTTTAAGGGAAAATTTCCTTCAACATAGTCAGTATGATGCATTATCAGTTGTTTAACCTCAGAAGAGACTCCACCAAAATAAATATTGGTCTTGCTATCATTGGGGAGCAGCCCAGACCAAGTACCAAACACCCTGAGAGCTTCTTTGGCAGCTAAAACAGAAGGGAGATCCCCCCTCACAAAGATAAGCAAATCATCATCAAATATCAAATGTGTAAGCCCAATTTTAACACACTTAGGGTGATAACTAAATCCAGGAGATAGAGGAAGGGACCTCAACTTCCTAGATAAGCATTCCATACAAAGAACAAACAACAAGGGAGAAAGAGGATCCCCCTGCCTAAGCCCTCTCTTGCCCTCAAAATACCCAACAGAAGAACCATCATGGTTAGTACAATCAATGCCATTCTTATCCTTTATGGTGCCAATGAAATTTTGGTTCCTTCTTTGAGCAATCTTTGCAAAAACGTATCTAGTGTTTCCATCAGATAATTTGATATCATGAGCCTTAGATCTTTGATAACTAATATTAAGCTCAATCTGCTTCATTTTGCAAAATTCAGCTCTGAGATCACTTTCTTGTAGCAGAAGGTGAGGATTCAGAGGGTCAGATTGAATGAGATGTTGACAAGAAAGAAGCTTATCTTTAGCCAAGATGACTATCTTTGGAACACCAGCAAAATCTTGTTTGTGAAGGCTTTTAAGCCTGGGCTTGGCCAACTTTAAATGAGAAATAAGTTTGAACATAGGACAACCCCCAATGTTAATATTCCAAATATCTTGAATTGTAGAAACAAACTGAGGATGATCTCCCCAGCAGTTCAAGTAACGAAAAGGTCTAAGAGGTTGTCTTCTAGCTTCAGCCACCATAACAACCAAAGGAGAATGATCAGAAATACCTGATTCCATGGTAGTAGCAAAGGAATCAGGGAAAGAGGTGGTCCAGCTAGAATTTACCAAAACCTTGTCCAATTTAATCCACTTTAGAGCATCATGATCCTGCTTATTGGTCCAAGTAAACTCACAGCCAAATGTTGTCAAATCATCCAGGCAAGCAGTCCTAAGACAATTATTAAAATCCTCAATGTCAGGAAAGGAGGGAGGAGTATTACTGATTCTTTCATCAGTACTTCTGACACAATTAAAATCACCAAGTAACATCCAGGGAGAAGCATTGACATTCTGGATAATAAAATCCCATAAGGTATGACGATCATTACCATCATTAGCACCATAAACCATCGTAAGAAGAAAAGGGGAACAGTGAGAACAACAAACCTCAAGATGAATCCACTGGGAACCAGCAGAAATAGTCCTAAGAGTAAGACTAGGATTCTTCCAAATAACCCAAGTACGCCCATTATAATGATAATGGTAATTATTTAAAATATTAAAATGCTTGAAAATAGTTCTACTCAAGATAGCAGCCTCTTTTTCTTTTATTCTAGTCTCAATGATACCTAAAATGTCCAGCTGTGACTTCATAAAGAAATCAATGATTTCACACTGTTTAAGGGGTTGATTCATGCCCCTAATATTCCACGCACCAATAATCATAGAGAAGTAGGTGGGCCCTCATCAGAAGACCTTGTATCTTGAGCCAATAATACCTGAAATCCTTGGACAGTTGAAATAGGCTTAATGATTTGTGAGGCAGAGACTCTGCCTGTTTTCTTCTTTGGAACCTCCAGGAACTTAAGATGAACTTCATCATTTGTGATTGAAGTGGAGACAGAGATGAAATCCTCCAAGCTATTCCTCTAATCATTCTCAGCAGAGCTAGTAGAACTAGTTTCAGAATGGGTTGGTTTATGGCTCAAAGACCCACCAACACCCTTTGTCCCTGGTCCACCATGACTAACCTTCCAGGAGCAGGCAAGAGGTACATGAGCTGGGTGCTGGTTGTGAGCAGGGTGATGGTTCTCAGACCTGTCATGCTCACTTCCACTATACTCACTTCCTCCTGATGCCCTCCAGTTAGTCACCACAGGCTGGGCAGATGAGACTGAAGCAGGGTGCTGGGAACTCAACCCACCATACTCAGCTATCTCCTCAGAACTGTGGGCTTGCCTAGATTACCATTCGTTTATTTATTTGTGTGTTATTGTTTAACTGAAGCGTGTCATTACCATTCGTTTATTTATTATGCGAGAAAAACAAATTACCCATTCTATTTTCAACCTTTTTTTAAATTGACACAATAGACGCCCTACCCCATCGCAAGTCGCCTGAACTTTATCGTCGGCCTGCCATCACCGACCACACCTGCTCTCCGTCACCGTCACTTGCTCTCCGTCGGCTGAAATTTATGGCAAAGACTATGCAACTGGAAAACCGGATGAGGGTTTTGTTGATGTTATTGATAATATGGAGAAATCCGTGACCGTGCAAGTTCTGATTCATTCTGGCAATGATAAAGACATTATTGTTAGTGAAGCAGTGGAGTCCGCCCCTCCGTCAAAGATAGTGAAGCGAGAAAACTCTTTCAAGAGTAAGGGAGGTAAAAAAGAAGGTAAAGGTGCTAGAAATTCTGAACTTGTTAGCTTACAAATTTTATGAAAGACATGAACGTTCATCTTTCTACTATGGCTAATGTAATGTCTCGTTCACCCAAAGTACAAATGGCACTGGAATTACTCTCCTCTTGACGTTGACAGACAACATACCTGTTAGAGTAAATGTCCTCAACAATAGTGCGATCACAAAATATAAATCTCGATAATAAGAATACAAAAGGATGATGGATATTATAGTCAACTGGTCAACATAAATCGGTAACGATTGGCTCAATTGAGTTTGACGTTACTGTCGTATGACGGTGGTGATCAGTTGATCCCTTGAGGTCACACCTAAAGGACAATCCCCTAATCATGTACATTAATTAATTGTATAGCGATACAGATTAATTAATCCCTTAAATTGAACCAAGTTTATATTGTAAGTGAGAAATATAACTTATTGTAATATGATTAAATAAGATTCATTTTAGTAACTTAATTGTTATATTACTAAGAATGCATTATGTTTATGAAACATTTGAGATAAGCAAAATTGGTTGATTATAATTACAAATTGTTGTAGATTATATTAACCAAATATGAGATGACCCATTTTATTTACATGTAATTATAAAATGTGACATAAAATGTTAAGTCTAATTTATTTGTTATGAAATTGCATTTAAATTAGTTAAATGTACATTTAGAAGCCTAATTACATGTTACATGTCACATGTCACACATGTGACAAATGACAAATTAAAAAAATAAAATGGACACCTATTTTATCATGTATGCACCGGTTTTAGGGTAGATAGGGTAGTGTTTAGGTGTTGATTATTGTTCTAATTAAGAATTAAAACATAATCATTACCTATCAAGCCTAGACCTAAGCTACTTTCTTGTTAAGAACAAAAAGCATAAGCATGCTTACCTACACTAGGTGTGGCCGGTCATCAAGCATGATAAGAGGTCTTGTTCCTCTTATTTTTCCACTTGATCAAATACAAGATGAAAATACACTTATCTCTCTACAAAAACTCACTTATCTCACAAGAAGAAAACTTAGAGAAGTTTTCCACAAAAACTTGAGTTTATATTTCTCTAATAATATACTAGTGTAGTAATAAGAGTTATTAGATGATTTTAAGGGATATTACTTATCATATTAGTGTAGTATTTTAGTAGTGATTAAAGGGGTAGTCTTGGGTGCAACTAATTGGAAAGTTTCTAATTTGAAACTTGGAAGATCATCCTTCTTATTTAAGCTCAAGAACAATATTTGAAAGGAGTTCAAGTATTGTGCCCATATTGTTCATATTCAATGTAAGGAAATGGTTTCTTCTTATCTTTGTATTGGTTTGTTATGCATGCATAAGATCCATTAGTTTAATGAGTAAACTATTTGTAATATGATATTAGAAATGTCTAATATTGAGTTTAAGAAACGAACAAGCGGTATCAGAGCTTTGGTTGTTGCACGCATAATCGATTTATAGTTTTTTCGAGTTATTGTAACTTAAAGAAAACTAGTAATTTGTGTTTTATAAGATAAAATCACAAAGTTATTTGCATGTCAATATATTCTGGTCCTAATATTATTTTAGGTCATTTTGATGATTTATGGAAATTTATAGTGCTCAAATATGATTTTTAGTATTTTTATTACATTTTAATGAGTAAAATGATTTTTAAAATGCTAAAAACAGTTAGCCTTATCTTATGACCTTGAAATTTTAACTCAATATCACACATGCATTTTACATACTGTATGTATAATTTCGTGTGAATTGGATTTATTTCGTATGATTTATGATTTTATATGATAAAATGAAATAAATAAAGGTCAAATGATGAAAAAATACTTACGCTTTGAATCTGACCATGAAATTTTAGTATATATTCATATGAATGTTTTCCTGTCAGATTGGAAAATATCAGACTGATGTGATTTGTCTAGCATGATTTATGAATTTTTAATGTAAAAATGGCATAAATAGTGACTTATTTAGCAAATATAGCTGAATTAAATTTCATGACAAGAGAAAATTTTTCCTGGTTGCATAAATGTCCCACATTTCAGATCTAAAGTTGAAAATTTAATATGATTAATATTTGCATGCTTTATGTATTTTATTTGATAAAACCGATAAAGCGCAACCGATTTTTCTCAAAAATGATTCGAAATTTTTAACCACGATTTTTGACATTATGAGTGTCATGGAAATGTTAAAGAATGTAAAAAAATTTAAAATTCAAAATTTTAAATTATTGTAATTAAATTTGGATTTATTTGTTTAAAATATGATTTTAAAGTCTAATTATGAGCAATTAAATAACAACAAGTTGAATTATTGTCAAAAATTAGTGATGACTAATTTTTGAGGCCTAAATGAGTTGGGATAATTAACTTGGACTTAAATATGATTTAAGTATTTTTTGGTGATTTTAAAGTGTTATTATCACGCATTTCCGTAAAACCGGGTTATATTCGATATAAACCGTTAAATAGAGCGATTTGGCATTTAATATGAGCATGTTTTATACATATTATAATGCTGCATTTTATTTATGAATGTCATATTTTCAATTTATGAATGTCATATTTTGGTTTATGTAATTGGGAATTATGTAATTTTTCCTTGTATGGCCTTAGTTTTAATCGATATTGCCCGAAATGTAAGGGAATATTGATTCGGTTGTAATTTAATGTGATCTCGTATCACTTTTATTGTATTATTTTATTTTACAAATGTATAATAGGAAATTAGTGTAATTTTATTATATATTTTGTAACTAATTGTAAAACCGGAGTTTCCCAAAGACGGTGCCATTCGGAAAGGAGTTCCGAGAGAGACGGTGACCTAGGGAGGCGTGCTTATGAAGTTCAAGGGACCAAAGGAGTTGGTTTCCGAACTTGTAATAGATTATATGATTTTCTATTCTAGAAAAGGCCATACTAGGAGTTTTATTTTTTATGCTTGCATTTTTATTTAATATGTTTGCATGCATTGCCAAATCGCCATAACATGACATGCATATTTTATCGAGTATTAGACCGTGTCAATTAAAATTATCGTTAATTCATCGATTTAGTTCACTTAAACGAGATAGATAATAAATTGACATGACCTCTCATAATAAATAATTGAGATCAAGCCTTACCAAATGTAGAACCCATGAATCCAAATTTCGCAAGGAAGTAGCTCGGCTCACCGGGGTGCTAAACTTGTTTCGTTGGGTAAGTGGGGTAATAAAAGTTATTATTTCGAAATTTGGATTGAACTCAACAGAAGTATTCGCGACCGTAGCCGCATGTGTTCCGGGCTTAACATAAATATTAAAGTAATATTATCGACCGAGAGTTCTAATGTAGAATCGATTAAAGAGTTAATCCACCGAATTATGTTAATGAGGGATGAATCGGCTCACCGTGCCCAAGTTGATATGAATTTGGATCTCGGAATCATTTATAATAGTTGGGTAGAGGTCACTATTTAAATGTTAAAACTTGTTTAAAATGTTTACAAGTATTTAAAATGATAAATGTTGACATTTCCTTTATGTCTAAAATTTGTATCTATATACCACGCCTTGGTATATAGATACAAATTACCTGCTGCTATCGACTTGTTTACATTAGGTAATTTAAAAAAAATTACCTGCTGCTACAGCAATAAAAAAAAACAGAAGAAAAAAAAAATTTATATTATACAGTAGCAGCACCAAAAATTGGAACGGTTTTAAGACGATTATGCTTATATTAACTAGATCGGTGCAAAAAAAACAATGCCTAATCGTTATTAAACATTGATACAAATAGATGATTCAAATTAACCTTTTAATATGAACATCTAAAACAATTTATACCGAAAATATATAGCACAAACATTGATGTTCATTAACATCCAATACAATTCCATTTACATTCTAATTTAATCCTTATTAAATTAAAATATCAACAAATTCATATATTATCATCTTTAACAGATTAAAACAATAATATGAATGAATCTTTAATGGAACCCTAAAAAAAATCATCACGGCATAAAATAAAATAAAAAACCGTGAGTTTGATTTTAAAAAAAAAATTTCGGATTTTTTTTTCTCTTTCAATAATCATACAATTTAATATTTATGAAAATCACATAAAATAATTTCATAGCCCAAAGGCTCTGATACCACTTGTGGGAATATATCCGTATACATCCCTTTAATCTTACAGGATTATAATGAAATTACGATTTATATGATTAACAGGTCATAAACGAAATTGCATAACAAACAAAGGGATTAGGAATAACCTTTAGTCCTCGTAAATACGGCCTAAGAACAGATATCAAAACAGATATCCTCCTAATCGTCTCACCCAAGATTGATCGAGATATGCCCTTGTAATTGCTAGAAAAGTTAGAGAGAAAAGAGTCTGTATCTTTTTCTTTTTTGAGATGTGAAATTGATGATGAATAATCAGAGAGTTAGAATGAGTAAAACTCTTCCATATACTCCCTAGGTCACGGCACACTTGGAGAAAAATAAGGGTTATTTTTCTCTTATTTTGTTACCATTTTGACCGAAATTCCAAGGAGTAATCTAGACTCTTTTTCGGTTATATTCGCTTCCATTTAATATAATGTTATACATATTATATTTGTCTAATATATTGTCATATATTAATAAGGTCCATTACAACATTTTGCAGTGGATATATTAACATAACAATTATTATGACAATCGTATAATATATACTTCAATTATAAATATCGGTATATTTATAATCCCGCTAATTAAATATAACGGTTTATGTTTAATTACGAATTAACATTTTAATTCGTTTAAGCTCACATTATATACTATAACTAAATATAACGTTTAAGCTCACATTTTATATGTTTAAATACAACATTCGTTTTATTTGGAGGTGTCCAATTTTGGTTGCATGGATAGACATGAAAATGTCTGCAAAAGCTAAGCTAATGCGTAACTATGCTTAGATCCATATCATCAGGGAAATACCTCATAGTAGGTGTGTACAAGATACACAACAAAATCACATGTCCAAATAGGGATTTGGAATGGATGTGTACATGACACAAGCCTAAGGTATCTACCTAGAGGTTATGATGATCTTTTCTATTATGAGATATAAGAAGAATTTCACAGAAAAGTCATGTATAGAAATGAAGTTAAGTGAGAGTTAAAGTCATGTAAAGACATGAAGTTCAGTGGGAGAAATTGTCTTCCACGTGAATGACGTATCACTCATTGTGAGTGACATATTCATATTACCTTTTTGAAAGGAGTGGTTGGATTTTAATGCTGGATGAAAGAGGGAAACATGTATACTAAAATCAAAATCTATTGTGGAATAGAAGATTTTAGCGTGGCATTTAGAAAAGTGTCTTATATCGATAAGATCCTTTATCTATTTCAACAAGTTGAATAGGTTATTCATGTTGATGAAAGTGGGATCACTATGAAAAGGTCATAGTCATCCACTGAACCTAAGAGTTGTTGATCACATGAGTACTAATGTTTCGCCATTAGACCAATCATGTATGCCATTACATGCACATACCTAAATGAATTGTATGCTGGGAGCATGACAAGCCTATAACAAATCAATCCACATGAGTGTCATTGGATAGCCTACAAGAACATCCATAGGGTTCTCAAGGAGAACTAGGGATTCACTCTTATGTTTGGTAGAGAAAATTTGGATATGTGGTAAAAGTTACACAACCCAAATTCCCAAACTTATAAGGATTTGTCGAAATCCTAGGCGTATTTTTGTTATACAAGAAGCGAATAACTAAAAGGATGATTAAAGAGTCAATCATTATAAATCTACAAATAGAGACCTAGTACATTATGATGAGGATAAAGTGGCTTACAAGGAACTAATGGTAGATCATTTCACCTAAATTATTCTTTTGAGTCAATTCTTCGACTAAAGACTGTTCGCCTAAGGTGGCACAATTTCAGAGTGACTTTGATTTATGCTCTACGACCTTCGTAACTGGGGTCAAATGGGCATCTTTTGGGTCATGATGAGATGTGGCTATGCAAAGGGAATAGTGCGATAGGAATTTTCCACCCCTTGTCAGGGTTGTTTTAAAATCTCAAGGCCACTCGAGGAGGAGTAAGCTGAAAATGCGTGGCCACACTCGGAAGGTATCTATGGTAGATAATTCCGGTCAGACGGTTACTCTCCAGATCAAGGAAACCACTCATGATATGATCAAATACATGTACGACCTACAAGACACCTTGCATTGAGTGGGAGATTGTAATAGGACAAGAGAATTGGTGACGCACACTTGTCTCGGACAAGTGGAAGATTGTTGGAGTGAGTGTCCTCAACAATAGTGCGATCACATAATTAAATCTCAATAATAAGAATACAAAGGGATGATGAATATTATAGTCAACTGGTCAACATAAATCGGTAACGAATGGCTCAATAGAGTTTGACGTTACTGTCGTATGACGGTGGTGATCAGTTGATCCCTTGAGGTCACACCTAAAGGACAATCCCCTAATCATGTACATTAATTAACTGTATAGCGATACAAATTAATTAATCCCTTAAATTGAACCAAGTTTATATTATAAGTGAGAAATATATCTTATTGTAATATGATTAAATAAGATTCATTTTAGTAACTTAATTGTTATATTACTAAGAATGCATTATGTTTATGAAACATTTGAGATAAGCAAAATTGGTTGATTATAATTACAAATTGTTGTAGATTATATTAACCAAATATGAGATGACCCATTTTATTTACATGTAATTATAAAATATGACTTAAAATGTTAAGTCTAATTATTTGTTATAAAATTGCATTTAAATTGGTTAAATGCACATTTATAAGCAAAAATTACATGTCATATGTCACATGTCACATATGTGACAAATTGCAAAAATAAAATGGACACCCATATTACAATGGGTGCACCGGTTTTATAGTGGGTATTAGGCTGATTAGTTTTTGTGTATTATTCTAATTAAGAAATAGACACAATCATACACTAGACTAATAGCTACACTCAACCTAATGCCTTGTTAAGAACAAGTCAAAGGGACAACACCACACCCATGTGATGGGTGGGTGGCCGGATCACTCAAGAGAATAAGAGGACAAGTTTTTCCTCTTATTCTAACACACAATCTCATTTTGCATGATGTATGCTTATCTCTCTACAAATCTCCATCTGTCACTAAAAGAAATTTAAGAAATTCTTCTTGTATTCTTACACTAATAATATCATTACTAAGAGTAGTAGTATATCTAATAGTTCATTATAAGGGTGTCTTGACTATTATACTAGTGTAGTAATATTTAAAAAATTAAGGGTTGTCTTGGTGCTACTAATAGGAGTGTTCTTATACTAAGAACTTAGAATTCATCCTCATATTCATAATTCAAGAACAATATTTGAAAGGAGTTCAAATATTGTGCCCATATTACTTCATAATCAATGTAAGAAATTTTTCTTTCCTTATCTTTTGTTATACATGCATAAGGTCTATATAGTTTAATAGTAAACTATTAATTTTATGATATTAGAAATGTCTAATATTGAGTTTTAGAAACCTACAGAGGCAACAAGAGAATGATGATCCACAGGCAAAGGAGGCAGTGAAGGAGATGGGGCGACCAGGTGCTTCTCTCGCAAAGCACCAAGAGTGGCATCAGAGTAGGGGGCGACGCCGGAGGAAGAAAGCACCCTAACAGCAGCAGTATAATGACCATCACAAATCTTCCGCCGACACTGGCGGAGGTTAAGTGACATTATTATTATTATTATTATTATTATTATTATTATTATTATTATTATTATTATTATTATTATTATTATTATTATTATTATTATTATTATTATTATTATTATTATTATTATTTTATTTTTTTTATTATAATTATGCGCGCAACTTTCATTAAAATAAAATGAAAAGTTTACATGAAGTTGGTGGGGAGCCGAGAGACAATCTGGGCCCCCACTCCCTTAGCTATAGCAAAACTAAGCCTGGCAAAAATATAAGCGGCCACCCGAGCCTCAGCATCCTGAGATACCAAGAATTTCTGGATCCGCTTGAGCAACTCAACAGCATCCGAGCCCAGCTCCCCAAGCGAAGAGAAAGAGAAGGGTAGGAAACCATATCCAGCAGCCGCGCATAAATCCTCATACTTAGCACATTTGCGCTGAGCAGCATCGACGACAACCCGTCCCGGCACAAAATCGGACATCCCAGTCTGAGTCAAGGGGAAGACCCTGTCAAATCAACACACACATCACGCCCTCTGTCCCAGGAATAAAGAAGCAAATCCGCAGGGCGAAGATATCTGTCGTGCCCGTCAACCAAACCGATATCAACCTCCTTACCCGCAGAAATACCAGACCTATAACAGATGTCAAATAAGGTATCACGAACGAGGTTATGTCGATGCTTAACCCCCACAGTACCAGCACAAGAAACAGCGTGGTCCCCATACACATCATCAGTAAAAACCCGAGAGCAAGCAGGACAAGGTCTAGATACCGCGAATAACGGAACACCGAGGCGATACCCCAGCACACAACGGTAAGTCCTCCTGTTCATAGTCTGGCCCAACCCAGAGATAGGAACCGCACGCAACCAATCAGAGGAGTGGGCACCCTGCTGAGACTTCCACAATGCAAGCTGACGCGGTGTCAAAGAGAAAACGGATTATTATTATTATTATTATTATTATTATTATTATTATTATTATTATTATTATTATTATTATTATTATTATTATCATCACATCCTACTACTTGCCAAATACAATCTTTAGTAATATTAATTAAATATACTACATCCTAATACTTGCCAAACCCAAACTTTAATTAAAAAATTGGTATAAAGACTATAATAAAAAAATACTGCTAAAATTTTGGCAAACTAACGTATGGTAATTATTTTTAGCATTAAATATAACACACTCTAACTAGCATACAATTAAATACATTCTACTATATATACATGATAAGTGAATATTTGTATGGTTTTAACCCCCAATTTAGCTCGGTTTTGTATGTCATTTGTGCTTTGTTAAGCCACTTTATGAGCTAATATCGTCTTCTAGGCGAATTCCTATGTTCTAACATGTTTTGCAGGGAAAGTGACGTTTCTACGCCTTTTTTCTATATTCCCGAGCATTTGCCTAGAACCCGACGATTTGAAGAAGCAAGCTTGACCAAGTGAAAGGCATTTCAAGAAGGTTCACTAATTCGAAAGAGAGAAGAAGCAAAGATAGTTTCGTAGTTGTCGGAAGATCAATCAATTAGGCGAAAGAATTCATCGCTTTACATCAAACCCGACTCAACAAACCCGACTCAAGAGGTCAAGGGGGATGTTGAAAGTCAAGTCAAAGCAAAGGAAGATTAAACGTTAGTCAAGAGCTTCCAGAAGACCACATACCCGATCGGGTAAGTGTATACCCGATCGGGTAAGTGTGCTGATCCGAGCATGGCGGTTTCTTCTTCCTACTTTTTTCCTATGTGTTTAATGCCCGACCTCTTATCCACGAAACCCTAATACTATAAATAGATGTTCTAGCCCCTTATATCAGAACACACACCTTTCTACAATCCTCCTTTCTTCTCTTCTTACATTTTCTCTTTAGATTAGGAGGAAGGGAGAACTAGTCTCTCTTCTCTCATTTTCTTCCTCTTTAGTCTTTAGTTCTTAGTTTATTTCTGTCCTTTTCATATCAAAACATTAGCTTAGATCAATGAGAATTTCAATCTTTGTAGTCTAGTTTGTTGGGTACAAGTGTTGTAATTCAAGGATCGTTTATTATGTGCAAGGATTTTCTATTATTGTTATCATTATCGTCATTGATCGTCATATAGGTATTCCTACTTTATCTTTCGTTTAAATGTCTTTATTGTTTTCCATTTGATTGTTATTCTCTTTACATATTGTCTTAGATTCATTTTAGTACCGTTATAATTGTTGTTTCATTTCCTAGATTGTCAATTAGCGTCGTTATTATCGCCATAAAAAGAGTCAAATAAACATGTCAATCCTTGTTTTCATTGTTAACATCATCTTAGATTTAGACTTTATCATGAGTAAGTAGTCACCTTTCTAGGGTGTAGGGTAGCCATGTTAGATTGATTAAAAGATGATAATTGGATGAAGAAATTGTGCATTTAAAACATTGTGTCTATGCATGTTTGGATTGTAACGATAGTTAACTATTTCTGGACGGAAATCATCGACTAAAATGGAATTCTTTTCCCAGGTAGACATACGAGAATTGAATAGACAAAGCATGACATGGTAGATTAAGACCTAGTAAATCGCCTAAAAAGCCTGCTAGACCATCTGATCTATGATTGTAATGAACACATCATTCTTACGAACTCACAATGAATTATTTGCATGTTCCAAATCCAATTTCATTAATATGTCAATCTACATGTGTGAATCTATTTCCCTAGATGTTTTTCATTACTTGCTTTATTGTTTTCATTTGTTTTTATTTTGTTTTCATTTATGCTTTATATTAGTTTAAATATCAAAAACTCCAAAACCCAGAAAATCATTAGATAAGACCCGATTGCGAGACACTTCACATTCTATAGGAAACACCATCTCCCTGAGGATCGACCCCTACTTCCCTAATTACATTAATTTGTTATTAGCCTAGTCTGGGTAATTTATCTTTGCATCGGGCTCGCGAGAAACCCGATCAAATTTTAGCGCCGTTGCCGGGGAGCACGGTTTAGTTTTCCTTTTCCTTGTGATTTTTATCGCAATTAGTTTTATCTAGTCTTTAGGAACCCAAATTCCTTTAGACCTCTCTTGATTTTTCATCTTAGCTTTTCAATCTTATGCCCAGACCTTCTAGACTAGGGACCCCTATCTCTTTAGACCCCGATCTAGAAAGAACTCTGCATAGGAGGGAAAAAAAAAGATATTCAACCAAATTTCAAAAGCTTCTGATACTTCAAGTTTAGATCGTATTCGTGAGAAATACTCGGATATTTTATGTAATCTCGAAGGAGAAGAAGATCCATTCTCATCTCCATTCACAAAAACCAATCAACCTTCAAACAACACTCCATCTTCATCTTCACAAAATAAAATGGTTCAACTTTCAGACCATTCCAAACCCACCGCAGAAACACTTCCAAGGGGTATTGCTACACCCCAAATCGAAGCCCAAAACTTTGAAATCAAACCCTCCTTTATTAACCTTATAGAAAGAAGCCAATTTAGTGGCAATGCCACAGAAGATCCCAACCTTCACATCCAAAACTTCTGTGACTATTGCTCCACTATTAGACAAACTGGAGTCACCCAAGGGCAAATTAGAGAGATGCTCTTCTCATTTTCTTTGAGGGGTAAGGCAAAGTTGTGGATACATAGCCTTGATAAGGTTACATTTGGTATCACCGATTGGGAGAGTTTAGCTCTTGCCTTCTACCAAAAGTACTTTCCTCCCGAAAAGACCGCTTTGTTGAGAAGTCAAATCACTGGTTTCCAACAAGGAGATGATGAGAGCCTATATGAAGCCTGGGAGAGGTACAAGGACTTGCAAAGAGAGTGTCCTCATCATGGGATAGATAAATGGCTCCTTGCCATCACATTCTATAATGGGTGTTATATAGACTCCCGTCGAATCCTGGATTCTGCTAACAATGGAAGATTTGATCAAATCAATGTTGAAAATGCCCACACTACCATTGAATCCATGGCAATTCACGATTCTCAATATAGAAATTCCCGCTCCATACCATTGAAATCTAAGCAAGAAGACCCCACTTTAACACTTTTACAAGCTCAAGTAGCCCTTCTCACACAAAAGCTAGAACAACTTCAATCCTCTACATTTCAACAGAGTGACAATGGTGTAAGTAAACTTGAAGCCATGATGCTGCAATTGGTTCAAAGGCAAGACACCATGATAGCTCAATTCCAAGAGAGCGATCAAGCTAAGGATGCCGCCATCAAATTATTGGAAGCTAAAATTTCCCAATTTACCTCTTCTAATACCTACCAAAAGCAAGGGCAGCTGCCTTCCGAATGTTACCATCCTCACGAAACTGTAAATGCCATTTCCTCAAGAAGTGGTAAGCATAATGATGAGCCCGTGGTTGTTAATATTGAAGCTGAGGTGCCCATGTCAAAAGGGAAAGAGCCCGAGATTCCTATTGAAATCAAAGTCCCATTTCCCCAAAGGTTAGCCAAGCACAAGGAGAAGGCAAAGTTTGGTAAGTTCCTTGACGTCGTCAAGAACTTAAAGGTAACAGTCCCTTTCATTGAGTTGATTTCCCAAGTTCCTTCTTATTCCAAGTTTATGAAGGAAGTCCTCAGAAAGAAGAGATCCTTCAATGAGATTGAGACCGTAGCTTTCACTGAAGAGTGTAGTGCACTCTTGCAAAATAAGTCTCCACCAAAACTCAAGGACCCTGGTAGTTATTCCATCCCTTGCACTATAGGCACGTATACTATTGATAAGGCCCTTTGCGACCTAGGTGCTAGTGTAAGTGTCATGCCCTTTTCGATGTTTGAAAAACTTAACATGGGTGCTTTGAAATGCACTAATATTACTTTGCAAATGGCGGACCGTTCTCTAAAACGACCTATGGGTGTTTTAGAAGATGTGCCCGTCAAAGTTGGTAAGTTTTTCATTCCCGTTGACTTTCTAGTACTTGACATGGCCGAAGACTCTCATGTCCCAATCATTTTGGGAAGACCCTTTTTGCACACCACTGGTGCAGTTTTCAATGTCAAGAATAGGAAGTTGACATTAGAGATAGGAGATGACAAGGTGACCTTTAGTAAAAACTCCACCGTTAGGAGTCCCGTATTAGAAGAACCATGTTCTGTGCTTGATGTTGATGACTCTTCTATTGTTTCTTCTATGCCTCGATCCTTACTGACGGATCCGTTGGAGGCACAGGTTAGTGTTGATTATCTTGCAGGTGACCATACTAAAAGCACTACTGCTAAAAGTGCTAGAAGAGGCTATTCCCGGAAAAGCTTGGAATGGATGGAGAATGTAAAGAACGCTATGAAGATGAGCTTGGATGATAGTGAGTTTAAAGATAAAGGATGATTTCAAAGAAATGGAGTATAGCAAGACTTTTAAATTGCGCTTCTCGGGAGGCAACCCGTATTCCTTTTCTTTTTGCATTTTTATTTTTGTATTCCCTTTTTCATTATTAGGATTTATTTTGCAGATAAAAGAGTTTTTGAAGAATCTATAAAGACCTTCCTTGTCAAGTCCAAAAGACTAGCTTGGGGGAGTCCGCGCTCACTAGTATGCTTCACTTTTCTTTCATCTTTTTCCCTTTTTACCCTTCTTCCCATTAAGCATCTCGTTGCATGTTTAGTCTTCGTGCTCACATTGAGGACAATGTGATGTTTAGCTTGGGGGAGGGATTGCATTTTCCCATTTTGCATTTTAGTTGATCATTTTTCAAATTTTGAATAAAAGAAAGAGAAGATTTTTGAGAAAATTTAAAATTTCTGAACACAATTGAATGCTTTTCATGCTTTGCTTGCTTGTTTACTATGCTATCATGTTACATTTCCCAAACTTAGAGCTTTCAAAAGATAATGATTCAATATTCATTGAATTGAGCATACATGGGGAAGTCTTGTACACAGTAGGCATGGAATGAATCTATAGATGAGTACGCTTGATCTTGACATTTGGCAAGTTACATATATTGTAAGGTAGAACCTCCTTAGGCCGGTACATCTATACCCAGTCTCATTAAGGTGTGTGTAGTTCTCCTTGTGATGTGTGTCATGTCAAAACGCATAAGTATGGTTCTCATTTTATTCCTATAAGCATTGCATTCATGATTCACTAAGATTTGAAGCCTTTTTCACTTTGAATTACACCTCAAAATTAGCCCCTTCATACAAATGTTTCACAAAATAATAGCTACATATAAAAACTGCCTACCTTTTGAGCTAGTAGCTAGACTATGGTGTATGGGTGCTCTTTTGAGAAGATTTTGTTCTTTTATGTCAAAGTGAATTTGGGAGAACGAAAAATTCAAGAAGTGATGTTATGTTCAGAATAAAAAAGAAAAAAAATTAAATAAGAAAAAGAAAAAAAGAGAAACGGAAAAAAAAAAAAAGAAAAAGAAATAAAAGAAGAAGTTGTGAGTATCTCCTAAGAAATGTCAAGTCAATATTCAGAAGGAGTTTACCCTTGTGTTTCGTGTGTAATAATTGTTTTTCGACTTCTGGGAAGTTGATCGAAAGTTTGGATTGAGTATTCATTTATCATTGGTCAGTTGCTAGCTCATTCTAACCTTCACATGACCATAACTATTTGTCCACCTTTCACCCATTTCCCAAAGCCTTCTTCATTACTTTTTCGGCTTCTTTTCTGTGTGCATTGTGATCTTTGACTTGTGTTTTGAATTGTTTACCATATTAAATTGCGGACACATTTTCATAAGTCGTAGATAGGTGAGTGTCTCAAAAACATTTACACATAAAGAAACACCTTTTACATACATTGAGTGTTCGAGTGTGTCGTAAGAGTCCATTTGTCAAAAGATCATGCAAGAGCCGAAAATCTATAGTGCAATTGTGACACCCTCGAATTTGTGGAAAGATAAACAAGTAATTTAAATAAATAAAAGATGAGAATACGTTTTTAATAGGTTCACTTTAGAGAAAATCGGTAAATTTTAAAACCGGAACCTACCATTAACTATATTCATCATAACAAAGGTGTCTTAAAGAGAAAGGTTCATAACAAAAAGGAAATAATATTATACATAAGAAGTATCTAAAACGGGAGACATATCTCCCTAATAAATATGGAAATAAAAGAGTGTATTAAATAATACAATCCTAAGAACCGAATATAGGTCCAAGGTAATCCTTCACTCGCTAGCTCGTCAATGTACCCAAGTGATGCGCGAGATTTATGTCGTTCTAAGTCCGCTATCAAACAATATTTATAGGTCCAAACTAAAACTAACTAGGGCAGCTAGTGATAAGTCCGGGTCGATCACAGGGAGGCGGTCGATCTAATCAAATCTAGGGTCAAGTTCAGTTCTGCCAAGTAACAGGTTTTAATAGTTTGAGAGGTTGAGAAAGAGGGATAACAAACGAAAGCAATAATCAAAAGGCAATATAAAGGGTACGAAAATCAGATGAAGGAAAAACTAGGGCAGAAACGGGATCACTATGTATCAACGGGATAGGTCGAGCCAAGGTCTAAACAGTCTAAAGGGTGAGAAAGTTGCTTGTTCGGCCTCCTAACCACCCCTAGCGACTCTGAGAACTGGTTCGGTCTCACAGAAATCACTATCCTATATGTCCACCGATCGGTATAAGGCTATGCCGATTGGTGTCAGGTCTATTTTCCCAATCACTTGGTCAGTCTCAGGGGAAATACACTAAACAAATGATAACCTAGCGTCCTAGGTCAGTCAAACGACAATTAAATCAAACATAGGTTCAGATGCCTAAACGGTTTAATTGGAATCCCCAAATCCCGTATCCACAATAGTTCACCCTAGCCCTAGCATGCAGATTAGCTACTCATGGTGATAGATCTAAGCATATGAACTACTGTATTAGCATAAGACATCATAGCAAAGCGATGTGGAAATAATAAACAAACGAAATAACTAAATGCGAAACAAAGAAACCTAAAATAGGTCTGAATACAAGGCTATGTCGATCGGCAGAAGAGTATCCCGATCGGCGGAAGTACAAAAACGAACGAAAACTTAAAACTCATCGACTAAAATGTAAACAATAATCTAAAATGGAGTTTTTGAGCGGAAACTCGATCCGTGACAAGGGATCTTGCGTCTAGGGAGAGATACCCCCTCACTCTCTTCACTTCTCCTTCATATAGAGCTAGGTTTTCTCCTTTGGGCTTCGATGTTTCTTCTGAGTGACTTGGGCTTCGGAAAGCTTCGGTCCCGTTGCTCAATAGCTTGCCCAGTAGATTAGAGAGGTAGAAAACGAAAGTGGGCTTGTCATTGCCGATCGGTGTCCTAGCCCACCGATCGCTGGATGGGTCTTGACGATAGGTGTGGGCTTGAATTGTCCTCTATAGGTCTTCATTTGATAGTTCAAGGTAGATGTGGGCTCCCACCGATAGGTGGGCTTGTATGAAGTGTCCACAAGGCTTAGGAAGAAGTGGAAAGGGCCCCCAGGATGTCTCTGCCGATCGGTGGTAGGCCAATTGGCCCTTGGTCGATCGGGGGGAGGCATTGCCGATCGATGGCTTTGTTAAATTCCTGCACCGCGCACTGAACTTAAAACGTCCGCCATTTCTTCGTTACTTGGCGGATTTTGGCGTTCTTGGTCTCATTCTGAAGCTAAGAAAGAGATCTATCTTATCCATTTTGAATCGCCTCAATCACATATCTAGAACTCAATCTATTTCCCTTCAAACTATCCAAAATGCATCCAAAAGCACCCCGAGAAGTCCTAAACCTGCAATTGAGGAACAAAACATACCAAAGTAGCATAGGCGAGGGATATGACATGAAATCGGCTCAAATGAGCTATAAGTAAGACTGAAATGGGGGCGAATAAGTGTGTAAATGTGCATATAAAATATGCACATCAAACTCCCCAAACCAAACCTTTACTTGTCCTCAAGTAAACATAAACCAAAGCACACTTAATGACCACGGTAAGAGATAACGACTCTGGACACTCATGCTTTCTGTTCATCCAAACTATGGCTTTCACAAATAGATAAGAACAAGTGCACAAGAGTCGACCTTCAAACAGGTCTTATACATGCCTAAATTTCAATGTTCTTCATGAATAACGCAAGACCTTGCAAACGAGCTCAAAAGTAGAGACTCAACAAGCACACTCAATAACATGATTCAAGTTCGTAAATAATACTCGTGGTACTAAAAGTTCTCAAGGTATGCTGGGCACAAGGTTGTAATGGGGCTATGTTCAATAGGTGAAAGATGGGTGCGTGCTAACGCGTATGGGAGTGTGGGGCTCAAAAAAACTGGTGGTTGCGCTACCACTAATGAAAAGACCCAAACGTCCATAACATTAACCAATACCGATCATAGGCAAAAATTCGAATCTCTTGACATTATCATAACTTCGGTAATTGCACTTCACACAATAGAAATTCACATTTACGTATTGATAGCACCATTTTGGAACTGCTACCTTCACAATAGATCTCATTACTTCACTTTATTGTTTGGAAACTCAACTTTCGATCACTATTCTTGCTGTATAACTTGCTGTGGAGCTGAATTATTCTCCAGACATTCATATAACACTGAAACAGGCCAAAAACAGATCCTTGCCGATCGGCATACTACCTTCACTGATCGGTGTACTAGGCCACACCGATAGGTATCAGCTCAAAAACTTCAAAAATCAGGCCCTTTTCTTCATTTGACACGTTTTGGTGACATAACTCTCCTATACGCAACCATTACAGTATGGGTAGGATGTTTTTACGATGTAGTTCATAATTTGTAAGGTTGTAACCAAGGTAGTCAATATAGTCTTGTGAAACGTGGTCAATAAAGAGTGGATCCTACATCTAAAGGGATGAATCAAGGCAATTTGGCTAAGTGGAGTTCAAATTTAAGTGAATGCCCGGTCCGCGGACCTAGGGTGCATACCTTCGGAAATTACAACGAGTCAATATTCACACTTATGAATCAAGCACAAGCATACAGGTTAAGAATTACAGTACGTCATTGAGAAGCATTTCGATACAAAGTAGATTCACATCAAACAAGTCAATTTAGACATGTTAGACTCGTTAATCCAATCTAATCTCAATATGTCGTATCATATAGGTTAGGCCACAGTTTAAACGAATTAAGCTAAGTGTATATATCTTCATAGTCGTTTTGCACATCTCGAACCATTACACACACATAAGCAGTTCTTAAAATTTTTATTTTCACGTATGAACATGCAACTGCTTATAGTACATATGAATGAAGCACATATGAAGCACACAACCAAAACCCTCCCCCAAACCAAACTCGTCATTGTCCTCAATTGACGAAAATCGGTGCCAAGGTGGTTAAAGGAGAATGGGGAATGCAGGTGAGAGTGAAAGTGGAGAGGGTAGACTTACAGAATGAGTGAGAGTTCCCCCAAACCGGTTCAAAGCAAGGCGGTGAATGGTGAACAGGTCTTCACCATCCCGAGCTATCATCAGCTAGACGGCTCCGTCATTACCTGTAGCATTACAAAACAGGAGGAAAAATGTCTCTCTCGCTCTCATCTCACACAATGTTCAAAGTTACAAATTGCAAATTGTCCAAAACTAAAACAAACCAAAAAACAAAATTGTTCAAAATGAAAATAGTCCAACTAAAAACAAAAAAATGTCTCAAAGTCTAAGTATATGTCAAATAATCGGGTCGCTGTATGACCCTCCATCAGAAGTGTCTCCAAAATCATCTTGGAGAACTGCAAGTTGCCATGGTGTATTATAAAAAGGTTGATTTCTCCAGAAATTTCGCGGCATCCCATACATCGGCTCTCCGTTCAAACTCTTGTCCTCGAATCCTTTCGAATAGCTACTCAAATTGCGACCTGCGAAAGATGGGACAGAGCAAACAGACTCCACAGGGTCTCCAGAATAGTGAGACGGAGCCATAAAATCAGTAATAACACAGCTAGACTCCACAACACAGCTCACAGGGGTTTTCAGGCCTACCACCGATCGGTGGGTGGTATGACGATCGGTGGGGGGTACCTCACCGATCGGTGTGAGTGTGCTCTGGCCATTTTGGCCCTTGTTCTGGCCTGTGGTGGTCTGTGTCAGGTCTGTGGGGGTCTGAACTGGCTGGTACTGTTCCTTAATCAACGAATCAGACTGAACAACCAAGGGGGAACGGGGTGTAGCTGAAGGTTTAAACACAAGGAGTTCACCCCCCACCTTAAAGGTTAAAGTTCGTTTACCAACATCGATTATTGCGCCAGTCGTATGTAAGAAGGGTCTCCCTAAAATGATGGGGATGTTAGCATCCTCGGGAATGTCTAACACCACAAAGTCTATTGGTATAAAGAACCCTCCAATCTGTACTGGGACATCCTCTAGTACCCCTAATGGTCGAGAAATGGTCCTATCCGCCATTTGAATGGTCATGTTCGAGCTCTTGAGTTGGGTCAAGCCCATCTTCTTAGCTAAGGACAAGGGTAGGACGCTTACACTAGCACCTAGGTCACAAAGAGCATTTTCGACGTTAATGGTGCCTATGACACATGGGATACTAAAGCTACCTGGGTCAGCAAGTTTAGGTGGAGAGTCGCTTTGTCGAGGTGCACTACACCTTTCTGTGAAAGCGACAGTCCCAACCTTGGGGAGTGTCTTCTTACGGTTCAACAGATCTTTGAGAAACTTAGTATATGAGGGTACTTGCAAAACTAAATCTAGAAAAGGAATAGTGATGTCAAGTTTAGTAAGTACCTCTTTGAACTTACCGAATTGTTCCTCATAGGGGGATTTCTTCTTGAGACGACTAGGGAAAGGAAGTTGAATCTTCATCCCAGCTTCTTTTGACTGCTTCCCCTTGCCCAAACCAGCTTCAACATCATTCTCAGCAGCTTTGAAAGGTTCAGACCGATCGGTATAGGGGATGGGACGATCGGTGGGAGTGATATTCTGGCAATTTTCTTCGTTTTTCTGCTTCTCAGACCTCTCAGCATTCTTCCCAGAACTTTCTGCTCTGTCCTCAGCCTCATAGGTGGTCCCACTCCTCAATGTTATGGCATTCACATGATGGACTTGGTCAGGAGACTTGCTAGGCTGAGATGGTAGTTGGCCTTGCTGCCTCTGAGCTTGTGAGGCTGCTAGTTGAGCAATCTGAATCTCCAAGTTCTTAATAGCCCCTGCCTTTTCTTGGTCCATTTTAGCCACTTGAGCAATGAGGTGCTCCTGGCTTTTCTGCATTCCCATCAGCATCATTCTCAAATCGTTCATATCTGTGAATGTAGGAGGCTTGAAGGGTTGAGGTCTGTTTTGTTGCTGGTAGGGCACTTGACCGATCGGTTGAGATGGTTGGCCGATCGGTGGATGCTGGTACTGAGGGTTTGGCCTGTTGTACTGCTGGTTGAAGTTCTGCTGCTGATAGTTCTGATAAGCAGCAACCTGTTCTACTACCCCTGGGTACCTAAAATTGTCCAGAATGTATTGTTGTTGGAGGGCACCGATCGGTGAGGGTATAGGGCTGATCGGTGCAGCTGTGTTTACCTTCAAACTGGCCAACTGTGCTTTCAGATCCTCGATCTGCGAGGTCATGCTCTACTGGAAATAAGAATCATCCCCTATAGCACCAACTGTGGTACTTGACTGGCCATACCGAATACTATGGCTGGCCATAGTTTCAATAATGTTACGAGCCTCAGCAACCTGCACAGAAGAAAACATCCCATTAGCTGCTGAATCTAAGGTCCTCCTCGAGTCCGCTGTTAAGGCATTGTAGAATGTCATCGCCATGAACCCTTCTCCAAACCCATGATGTGGGCATTGCTTCTCCAGGGTTTTGAACCTATCCCAAGCATCGTAGAGATTCTCATTGAGGCGCTGTCTAAACCCGGTGATTTGCATCCTTAGGTTGGCCGTCCTCTCCGGCGGGAAAAACTTCCTGTAGAAAGCAAGGGCTAGGGTGACCCATGTATTGCTAGTTGCGACCGGCAAGGTTTCCAGCCAAGATGATGCTTTGTCCCTCAATGAATGAGCAAACATCATCCTCCGGAGTTGATCTTGTGTCACCCCTTCGTGGGTGATCAATTGGCAAAGGTCACAAAATCTGTTTATGTGGCGAGCTGGGTCTTCGGATGGTGCACCCCCAAATTGTTCTTTGTGGATGAGGTTGTAGAAGGATGGGTCAATTTTAAAGTTGGTTGTCGTGAGGTTAGGGCTGAGAGTCCCTGTGGGCACCTGTGCAGCAGTAGGCATCCCTTCATCACTAAGTTTAGGCATTGTGGTTCTTGGTGATGTTGGTGGGGTTGATGTAGGTGATATTGTAGGTGATGGTGAAGATGTTGACAATTGCTCACTAATACTCTCTGCAAGTCTTTGATTCTTGCGCAGGGTCCTTTCTGGTTCAGGATCGAATGTAAGTAGGATCCCAGAACGTCTCATGTGCATAAAAACTTAGAGAAAACAGTCAGAAAGCAAGAGCACCGATCGGCGGTGGGTCTAACCGATCGGTGTAGAGATAAAACTGAACCTAAAGACCCTAAAAATCAATTTGAAACTATTGCCTCCCCGGCAACGGCGCCATTTTGATGCG
>JAIUZE010008794.1:0-16562 GCA_022085475.1 Heliosperma pusillum | reverse complement strand
ATGGCTCCTCCACTTGTATAGCATAAAGTGACTTATGAGGGAGACCTCCTTCAACCTCCTCAAGAGGGCATGATGGTCTTCCTTCATGGTTTAGCCGGCTCAAATGATCCGCCACCACATTCTTCACCCCTTTCTTGTCTTTTATTTCCACATCAAACTCACTTAGAAGAAGAATCCATCTCAACAACCTTGGCTTTGCATCCTTCTTTGCCACAAGGTATCTAATGGAGGCATGATCGGTGTAGATGATCACCTTTGTGCCCAAGAGATAAGACCGGAATTTTTCTAGAGCATAAATCACACCAAGGAATTCCTTCTCCGTCGTGGAATAGTTCTTTTGAGCATCATTCAAGAGGGTAGAAGCATATTGGATCACATGGGGTCCCTTGTCACTCTTTTGATCCAAAACCACTCCCAATGCATAGTCACTTGCATCGGTCATGATTTCAAATAGAAGATCCCATCGTGGTGCTTGAATAATTGGTGTGGTGACCAATCTCTCCTTCAAGTCATTGAATGCTTTCCTACATTTGTCATCAAAAACAAATTCCGCTTCTTTGTGCAAAAGCTTGCATAAAGGGTTAGCAATCTTGGAAAAATCCTTAATAAATCTCCGGTAGAAACCGGCATGTCCTAGAAAAGACCTAATGTCTCGGGTGTTAGAGGGATAAGGTACAGTTTTTATGATGTCAACCTTAGCCTTATCCACCTCAACCCCCCTTTCCGACACTACATGTCCCAAAACGATGCCACTAGTCACCATGAAATGACATTTTTCGGAGTTTAAAATGAGATGAGACTCTTGGCATCGCTCTAAGACAAGAGCAAGGTGTTTTAGACATGCATCATAGGAGTCCCCATGGACGGTGAAATCGTTCATGAATACTTCTATGATCCTTTCTACATAGTCGGAGAAAATACTCAACATGCACCGTTGAAAAGTTCCCGGTGCATTACACAAACCAAAGGGCATACGACGATAAGCAAATGTACCAAATTGGCATGTGAATGTGGTCTTGACTTGGTCCTCGGGTGCGATTGGGATTTGAAAATACCCCGAGTAACCGTCAAGGAAACAATAGAAAGCTTTCCCCGCTAATCTTTCTAACATTTGATCAATAAATGGTAGCGGAAAATGGTCTTTCAATGTTACCGCATTCAAGCGGCGGTAGTCAATACACACTCTCCAACCGGTTTGTGGTCGGGTGGAGACCAAGTCTCCTTGTGCATTCTTGACTACCGTCACTCATCCCTTTTTGGGTACGACTTGAGTTGGGCTAACCCAACGAGAGTCGGAAATAGGGAAAATGATACCCATTTGCAATAGCTTAATTACCTCTTCTTGCACTACCTCCGCCATGGGTGGATTGAGCCTCCTTTGGGGTTGTCGGACCGGTTTGGCATCCACTTCAAGCCGTATATTGTGCATGCAAGTTAGCGGGCTTATCCCTTTTAGGTCCGCTATGCTCCACCCAAATGTTTCCTTATGCTTTTCAAGTAGTGATACCAATTTGTCTTCTTGGTCCTCGGTGAGTGTGCTTGAAATGATAAGTGGTAGGGTGTTCTTGTCCCCTAGAAAGATGTACTTCAAATGGCTTAGGAGGGTCTTCAACTCGACCTTAGGAGGTTGGATAATGGAAGGGAGGGGCTTGTGGAGTGGAATACTCAAAGCAAACAACTCGGATAGGTTCGCCAGTGCAGGACGCAGGCTGCGTCCAGTGACGCAGGCTGCGTCGTACGACGCAGGCTGCGTCGTGTGACGCAGGCTGCGTCGAGCACTGCCTTGCCTTGTTTTCAGCATCTCTATGACGTTGAGCTCCTCATATGTTTCTATTGGCTCTTCCTTCTCCAATTCTTCAAGACATTCCTGCACATCAAAAGCCAACAACAAGCGCAAACCTTCCTCTTCCATGGGGTTAGTTAAAGCTACCTCGAGTGGGTCTCTATCACAAAGTTTATACATTTGATTCACTAATGGCGCAAAGATATCCAAGAAGAAACAAGATTGATGGTCACTCGGGTGCCTCATGGAGTCATATATATTGTAAGTTAATCTTTTTCCTTCAAATTCCATAGTCAAGCACCCGTTTGAAACATCGATCTTGGTATTTGAAGTTTTCATAAACGACCTACCAAGAAGGAGAGGGGTGGCACTAGAGCTAGATTCCATATCTAAGACGTAGAAATCCGCCGGAAAGACAAGATTATCGACTTCCACTAGTACATCCTCTACCATGCCCTTGGGGTAAACACTAGACCTATCGGCAAGTTGAATGACTACCCCGGTCTTAGACAAAGGTCCTAAACCTAAGGTTTCATAGATAGATAGAGGCATGACATTTATAGAAGCCCCAAGGTCTAGCATGGCACGTTTAAATCTTTTCCCCCCAATAGTGCAAGGAATAGTGAACATGCCCGGGTCTCCACATTTCTTGGGTAAATTTTGTTTGAAAATGGCCGACACATGTTCACTCACCCTAACCTTATGGGTTCCCTTCTTAGGATTTCTCCTAGGTGTACAAAGTTCTTTCAAGAACTTTGCATACCTAGGGACACTATTCAACAAGTTAAGAAGCGGGATGTTTACCTCACATTTCCGGAAAGTCTCATATAAGTCATTCTCCTTGGCATATTTCCTTGTGCTTATCAAAGCACTAGGAAATGGGACTTCCGGTATGTACTCCTCCACTTCATCATCTTCAATAGTGTCTTTTCCCTTCATTGAAATGTCTCCCTTGGGGTCCTTGCTTGTGGATGCCCCTTTCTCATTCTTCGATATCTCTTCTTCACCAACCACCAATTCTCCTTGGTCTTCAATCTCAATGGTTTCCATCTCAATATTCTTCATCTTTTCCTTTCCTTTGCCAAGGGGTTTACTTCCAACTCTTTGCCACCCCTCAATGTCATGGCACTAGCATTTTCCCTTGGTAGGGGAATGGTTTGAGATGGGAATCTTGTGGAGCTTGAGGCTTGGGATTTTGACAAATTTGAGGCCATTTGGGATAGTTGGGTTTCCAAGTTGTTCACCCTAAGGTTGTTAGCCTCCCTATCCTTCCTTGCTTCCTCTCTATCCCTCCTTGCCTCCTCCCTATCCTTCTCTTGATTGGCAAGAAGTGTTTGCAAGATGTCACTCAAGTTCCCTTGAGAAGAAGAATTCCCTTGATTTGGATTTTGGTTTGGTTGTCTTTGGGATTGAGAATTACTTGGAAAATTTGAGTTGTTGGGTCTTGGGTTGTTGAAATTTCTTTGGGGATTTTGGTTGAAATTAGAGTTTCGGTTTTGGGTTGGATTTTGGGCTCTCAAGTGATTGAATTGACCATTTTCAAAACTCTTTGACTTGTCTCCTCCCCACCCCAAAAGATCACGATTTCCCACTTGGTTATACATTCCTCCACCACTTGGGTTTCTAGCATTGTAATTCCCATACCCCATGGCATTGACACTCTTCATGGTGGCTCCTTGCTCAATCATGATGTAACATGTATTTGTAGCATGTTCACCTCCACAATAAGAACATTCAAGTGATTCGGGGTGTTGAGAAAATGAATTACCTTTGTTAACAACCAAGTTGGATACCAAGCTTTTAAGTTCACCCATCTCTTGCATGATTTTGTGATTTTGAGAGGCATGAGAATCTTCCATGGAAGATACATTTCTAGAGCTTCCTCCCCTTTCATTCTTCCTCCCGTAGCTTCTTGTATTCATAGCCAACTTCTCAATAATGTTGTTGGCCTCGGCCACATTAAGTGTATCAATACCACCTCCGGTGGCGGCTATAATCATCCGTTGGTCGTTTTGGCATAATCCTTCATTGAAGGCCGTCAATAGATCATCCCCCGACATCCCATGATACGGGCACCTTGCCACGAGGCTTTTGAATCGCTCCCAATAGTCATAGAGAGTTTCCCCCATGTCTTGCTCAATGGTAGTGATGAGCTTCTTTGAGTGGTTATGCCTGAATCCGGGTAGTATTTCTCAAGAAATTTCTTCTTCAAACCCACCCAAGTAGTGACGGAATGGGCCGGAAGACAAAATAACCATTCCTTAGCGGCATCTTGTAGAGAGAATGGAAATGCCCTAAGTTTAAATTGGTCTTCGGTCACTCCTTGAGGGATGGCCCCTTGGCATATCATGTGAAATTCGGCCAAGTGCCTATTGGGATCATTCCCCACCATTCCATGAAATCTTGGCAAATTATGAACAAAGAACCCCTTTAGCTCGAAATTGACATCCCCCATGGGAGGGTATGCGATACACAACGGTTGCTCTTCATAGTTTCTTGCCCGGATTTCACCAATAGTTCTATTATCTTCCATTTCGGGTGGGTAGATGATGTTCAAAGGTGGTGGTCTCCTAGGAGGTGACTCAAACACTTGTTCTTGTGGTTCTTGAAAAATATTGTTCCCAAACTCTTCTTCACTAGGCACCCTCCCAAAGGGTCTCCTATAGAGGGGGTTCGAAAACAACCAATTGGAAATGCTACTTGAGGACGGGTCAATGTCTTGGTCACCAAATCCTTCTTGTGACCTAGGCATAAACTTTTAAAAACAACTCCACAACACAATTAGTAACTTCAAACCCAAGTAACCTACAAACAATACAAAAAGAAATACTTGAAAAATAATCTAAACAAAATATGACACTAACAAGAGTTCAATTTGAATATTTAGCTATATTGCCTTCCCCGGCAACGGCGCCAAATTTGATAGGCTAAAATACGGTGTCGTTAATTCCACAAATTAGCTAAATCAAATAACAATTTATAAAACCAATTCTAGACTCAAACCAACCTAAATAAGAGGGTAGTAAGGGTAAGAAAAGGATCGAACCCAAGGGAAAGCGGTATTAGCTAAAATAATATAATCTAGACTCTTGCAAAACATCAATTGACAAAATTAATGACTCTAATCACAAATATAGACACTAATAACTAATTAAGATACTAATCAAAACAAAGACTTAGATTAATTACAAACTATGATATTCACAATGGAAAACATGTAGATAACAAATAAGGAGAAAGTTTTTCATGGGAAATGATTATCAAGTCTAAACTTACTAACAACAACTAAATACTCAAAGATTCAAATATGGAGAAATAACTTAGAACAATTATCCCAAGTTCCCCCACAATTAACAAAGTAAAGACCCTTCTTTCCTTCCTTTCTCTAATTATCTGTTACAAACTTCTAAAAACTAGCCACCAATGAATTAAACCATCCATAAATGACTCAATACAACTAAACCCATACTTATTAAAACATAAGCATAAATAAAGATGCAAGCTTTAAGCACAAAACCATAGAAATATGCTAGAATCATGTAATAAAACATTAAACCATGTCCTAAATACACAATAACCCAAATTCCACTCAAAAGATTCCAACTTTTAAACCAAAGTTACAATCTTTCAAAGTTGCTTCAACAAATACCAAGACAAATCAACCAAATTCATCAAGACAAAGCAATTTAATCAAACAAACAATTACTAAGATGGTTAGCCTTAACAACAATTCATTTAACAATGAAATTCAAACAAAGGAAAGTGGAATTAAATAGAGAAGGAAGGATTAAAAAGGTCTTACAATGCTAAAAGGGAAGAACTTGTTCAAATTACACTAAGCAAAAGAAGATTAGCTACCCATAGTCTTCATATTACAACCAATTTCAAAGTAAAAACCCATTACAAGAGCCAAAGTTGAAGAACAAAAGTAGAGAAACCTAAGGAAATTATATTGTTGAATGTTGAATGCTTGATGCCCTTCTCTCTCTTCAGATTTCTTCTTTTATACCCTTGGTCCGCAAACCTAGGGGCCTTGAAAGGTGGGCTTCCAAAAGACAAGACGAGAAAATGAGAAAAACCCGTGCTGAGAAATGACGCAGGCTGCGTCCTACGACGTAGGTTGCGTCGTGCTGACGCAGGCTGCGTCGTGTGACGCAGGCTGCGTCGAGCACTGCCCCTTTTTTCCCTTGTTTTCCTTCTTGACTTTCGTTGACCTAAGGATATTTGACCCCGCCTTGACTTCCATTGACCCATTGGGCTTGGTCTTCATACCTTGGTGATTCATTGCTAGCCCACTCCAATTTCCGGGTTTTTGGGTCTCGGGTTTTCGGGTTTGACTTTCATTGACTTTCGGGATTTGACTCTCAAAATTGACTTAAAGTACTAAATACTAACATTATTACAAAAACTAAAATTAACATAAAACAAAGTTAATGACCCGTAAAAAGTAGAACGAAAGACTCTAAAAATTACTACTAGACACGACAATATTTGACGTTGTCAAACATACCGGTCTACCTCAGCTTTGGTCAATCCAAGAAAATCCCTGAATTTATTTTTATACCCTTGGGAGTTAAGAGGTATAAGCGGAGCATCTTATGGGTCCCATCCGCCAATGGCAGCTATTTCTTCTGGGTAGGGACAAATATCGCCTCCAGGAAAGGCAAATACATGTAATTCTGGGTCCCAGTACTCAAGGCAAGCATCAAGGAAGGGCCTTACTACCTTCACCATTTTTAGGCTTAAAATCGTACCTAAATTGTAGGCACCCATGTCATGTCATGTTTCTCAACATAGGATATGAATTCGGTAAATATGCCGCATTACCTAGATTTTGGAATTCTCCAATTAAGCACATTTACACATTTCTTTCATTTTTTTGGGGAAATCATTTCATTTCTTTTTTTTCAAACTTATGCATTTCGTTTAAATTTGTTTTAGGGGGGAACCCTCCCTATTGTCGGACATTTTTTCAAACATTTTCGCACATTTCTTCGCATTTTGTTATTTTCAGGCACTCATTTTGCGCCAGTTTAGGCCACCAATATGCCACATGTAAACCATTTAAGTGGATTATGTATGCTACCTTTAGTTTACGTGATTTCTATATGAATTTCGGCAACACGACGGCGGAAACCGTGAGCTACCAAACATGTCTTTAAGCTAATCTGCAGGAACAGAGAAATCCAACAGCAAAGGCACTTAGGCTATCATAACATTGTAGAAAAAAGGGCAGCAATCTCAGCATCCGGCTAATCCTCATCGCCAGTAAACCTAACTAAAATCTCAAGGGCAGCAATCTCACCATCCCGGGCCTCCGGCTCCCTCAACAGACGAGCTACCTCCTCCCAAGACTCCGCTGTCTCCTCCTGAGACTCTGTCAACTCCCGCTCGAGGGCCCTCTGCGAAAGAAATGCCTCATTTCAGCCAGTCCCTTCATTTTAAAAATACAAAATGCAACAATAAATGAAAAGGGAATGATAGGTTCCTACTAGTTGGTCCCGGCCACCTACTAGTGCCTCAATGGTTGTAGCCCGCAACCGGTTGGCCACCCTCCACAATGCCACGTACCAAGACGGTGCCAACTGCATTCAATGTACAAATAAAAGTTAAAATAATGCATTCCTATGCAACAAAGATGGTCAAGGATTGGAAGCTCACCCTCCTTATGAGGTGCTCTCACTCCTCCAATCCAACATCGGTCACCGACGCGCTGAACTCACGAAGCTCTAAGATTGTCGTCAAGCCAGCCGCGTCCGTGTACTCCATCACCTTAAGGTAAGCCTGGGGCTCGACGCCCGCGACCTCGATCTCCTGCAAAGATCAAATGGTTCATCAACAAGTAATTTATCATTTCTCAAGATTCAATATAACAAGAAGTAGACAATGCTTATCACGATCGACCGGTACGCCAATCTCCGACGAACGGACCCTAGGTAACCCTCACCAGGAAGGAGGAGGGCATCACGCCTCGCGCCATCAAAGCCAGCATGTCGCTCCGCGTTAGAAGGCTCCCTAAACATCGACCCTGGAGGATCGTTGGGGACCGTGAAAGCATCACTAGAGCACTTCCGAGTCAAACACTCGCCCAAGTACCACATGGGTCCCACTAAACAAAGAAAGGACAGGGTCATTCCTCTGATCAGTTCTAAAATAAAGGAACAGGGGGTCATTCCTGTGATCCAGTTCTAGATGATAAGACAAGAGTCATTCATATGATCATTCCAAACATAAAAAGCAAAAATCAAAGATGCTTACGTGTTCCTACAGTAGGGCATTCACCCCCCTGCAGACATAATAAGAAGAACGATGGCTCTTCTTACGGCACACAACCCAGTCTCTCACGACTGGGTACGCCCTCGGCTCAGGCTCCGTCCTCTTGGGCGCGAAGCCCGGAAAGTAGGAGTACACCCACGCCTGAGAAAGAGTAATAACGGTGTTAATATGAAATCAAATATTAATCTTTCAATCAAGATAAGACGAATTATCAATATTTCAATAAAGTTCAAAAGAAGGTTCATACCTCCAACAACAGTCCAGGACCAACGGTAGCAGGATAAGTCCCTTTCTCCATCAGCTCTTGTCTAACCATGGCCCTCATATAATGAGTGAGGACCGCAAAGCCGAGAGTAACCCAGCCCCACTGACCTAGGCTACTCAAGTCAGAAGAAAAGGAAGAAGCTTCGTCGACAGCCTCTCCCCTTTGTGTCTGAAGTAAATCGAAGACAAAAACCACCAAAACCAGAGCCGAGCCCTCTACTCAACTGTACAAGGAGGAGGAGCTACCATCTCTCCACCTACCATCTAATGTAAGAGCTCGGCACTAACCCAGGTAAAGAAGCCGCCCCTGCCGGCAGGTTCCAACCTATCAGCTGTCTCGCCTCCTCCGAGTCGACCCTCATAGATGTCGACGGCCACTCCAAGCTCTCCTCTCCACACGATAGACCAAAATCATGCCCTAATCCTCCAAGGTGACTCCGAGCTCCCCAAAAGGCATATGGAAGGTCGAAATCGTGTCCCAATAACAATCGAAGAAGGCTAGGATCATGCAAAGGTTAGCCCGAATCGTCATCACCCTGATCGACCTCCAAGCTCGGACCAGCTGTCCAAAAGATCCTCCCGCAATAACAGCCCTCTCCTCCTCGGTCAACTTCTCATACGCCTCCATCATGGTCGTGTATCCGGAAAAGAACCTCATGTTCCCGGCCTCCGGCAATTTAAATCAAAATTCATTTAGTAGTCAAATAATAAAAGAAATGGCAATCTTATATGGAAGACGACAAACAGAAAGCTTACCATACTCTGAGCTGGCTTGTAAGACATGTGGCTCTCTACTGCCCAAATGAGATGTCTACCATCCAATTTATCAGCCCACTCAGTTGCGCCCGCTAAATGATGTCCACCTCGTCCTGTAGTAATCCTCCTCGGAACCTCCTCCTCATCCGCCCCAGTCTCCTGAACTACCTCGGCTGGTATATCCTCTCCCACACGGGAAGAAGAAGGCTCAGGGTCTATGTCCATAGGATCTCTCCTTAACGTAGAAGAAACGTCGCCTACAAGTCAAAATCAACATTTCAAATTGTTGAGTTTATGGATCCAATACTTAAGAGGGGGAGGGGGTGAATTAAGTACCTTTTAAAAGTTTAAACAAACAACTTGAAATTTATCTGTTACGAATCAGCACTCAGGCAAATTAAACAGTACAGCGCACTGTTTAAACAATGAAGATTGTGCAGTACTGATTCGAACAGATTCGTGAATGAATCGAAATATAAGAAAACAATATAACGATCAAACAACAATAAGAACGCAGCGATTTTTAAGTGGTTCGACCTACTCTCTAAAGGTCTACGTCCACTATCTCTCTTATTAATATCTTCCTTATAAATCAACCCGATTACAAAGAAGACCCCCACGATCAACCCGATCGTGCGACTCGAGTACAACCTCGTACCCCAATAAATCTCTCACTCACAAATCTGAAAATAACAAATCTTTTGTCTCCTTATATGGTTCACAACTTTGAACAATGGAGAACAATATCCTTAGAAGATGGATGATCAGGAGCAACTCGAAAAGATAGACACAACTCACAAAGGTTTTGCAAAAAGAGTTTTTTGGAAAATAAAATCAAAGCTCAATTCGTTTTGTATATTAACGTTTCAGCACAAATTGGTGAGTTATTTAATTCTGATATGGACTCTCAAATATATAGAAATAATATTAGGAGAGTTTGACAAGATAAGGAAAGCATATTATAAAAGATAAAATATTTTCCAAAAGATATATTTTCCAAATCTTGAATAAAATAATCTTCCAAATATTTAATCTTTCAAAATAATATTTTCCAACTGAAATAGAATTATCTTATCATAAAATTTCGTTCAAGATAAAATAGTTTTAAGAAATCTTTTCCAAATCTCACGAAATATCTTTGAAAAACATTCAGCGTTTTTCTCTGCTGAACAGACCCGATTTAAACAGTCTGTGAGACTGTTTAAAACAGACAAATCGAGTTATGCTCAAGATCATCATCTTTACATCAACTAGACACAAGACAATTGACTAAAACTAATCTTCAATGATCATCAAGCTTCATTCCAACTTTTGCCTTCTGTGAAGAAAATATCTAGGCATGCACAAAGCAATCAAACACGTTAAAGACCAAGTAGCACGGACTTGTCATCATCAATAAACATGGTTCAACAAATTCCCCCTTTGATGATGGCAAGTCATTAGTGACAAGTTCCCCCTCAACACAAGATTAGTAAGACAATAATAATCATGACAATTGATAGAAATAGGAAACAGTCTAAGATCAGCATAGTTGAAGTGAACCTTTAGTTTTTCGAAACGCAAAGAGGAAAACTTCATAGTCAAAGGTCTAAAGATTAGTAGCTACTAGGTACGAGATCCACCATGTACAAGATCCACCACTATTTCCCTCTCTTGACATCATCAAAAGAAGAAAGAGAGTCAAAATAGTCAACGCACACCCATTGTCACAAAGACAAGGAAATAGCTACCGACACACAGTCCGCATAGACATCATAATAACTAGTTCAAAACAATCAACGAGAGCACCATATACAAACACATCCACAAAAAAGAATAGGCAATATATGGGTTAGGCTGATTTAAATGGATAGGTCAAGGAAGGGCAAGTTATGAAGGGTAAGGGAGGGTTTATGTTAAATTAGAATTGACTATGAGTATGAGTATAAAGATTACACGAGATATCTAAGCTTCGTGAAAGAATTTTGTAGCAAAAGATCAAGATACATGCATATGGAGTTTTGAAGAACATGAAAAACGTAGGAGATTTGAAATCAATGAGGAATTAACTAAAACATCACATAGTGCTCATATTCCTCCTTCGTCTTCCTTTTTTTTTTTTTTTTTTTTTTTCGTTCTTCCTTTTTTTTTCGCCTTTCTTTACTTTGTTTTTTTTTTCATCATTTTTTTTAGCACTCTCTCACTTCTCATAAGAACTTATATTGTAATGAGAATCTCCATAAAAAGTTATAGCATCATCAAAAATCCCCGATGAAAGTGCAAGATGAAAGCATGTGCAAATATCATTATAGTATTAAAAATGGCACGAATAAAAGAAACTTAAGTGCAATATACTCAAACCAAAATCAATTAGGTGAAGGTATAAATTAGTTTTGGGTTGTAGGTTAAATAGTTAGGCAAATTGATTTAGTGCTTCCTATCTATTTTAGATAGGTTTTGGTAAAACAAGGTTTGGGTTCTGGGTTCTCAATTAAACAGTGCAGAGTGCTGTCCAATTTCGGTTTGGCAAGTTCTGGGTTGTTTTGGCTTATCTTTGGGTTATTTGGATTTTGCCTTTATTTGAGAACAAATGGATATGCAAGTTAAGTACAAACACCGAATTGTCAAACCCGTTACTAGTCTATGAGAGGAGGACCAGACTAGGCAAACAATAACCATGTTCCATAACTAATGGAGAATTACCAACTTAATGACACAACAACTCTTGCTCTAGTCACTCATAGAGGAAAATTTTAGTGGATCATTAACTACGAGCTACAGTTTAATAGACCAAATTCCAATCAGATTTTCTCAAATTGTTCCCTTGCGAAAGGTTTAGTAATTAAAAGTCGGATAACTGATCTTTGGTTTTACAAAAATTTAAGCAAATGTTCCCTTTTTCTACAATGTCACGTAGAAAGTTTGTCTTAGAATATTGACGGGATTTTATGAAATATTAATTGTACTCATGTTATCACAAAGAATAGGCACACAAATAATAATCATACCGTAATCCCATAATCGTTGGCTTACCCATTTGGTTCATATGACTCGTGGTTCCCAATGCCATACTTTGCTCCGTTCAAATTGATTTAGCTCGTCTTATTTAATTCCTTTGAACTGTCGGATGTCTGACTGAACAGTGTCATTGACTGTTCTATTCCCCCTGAACTTGAGATCGCTTCTATGAGAACAGTTTAGTGGACTGATTAAAACGCTTTTGGTTTTGCTCATCAAGTTCTCGTGGGCTATCTCTTGCTCTTTTTCTTCATCATTCTTTCTTCAAGTGTGAATAAACTTGAACCATCTTACCAATTCATGTATGACACCTCAACTTTGTAGGCTCTATGTGAGAGGTCAAAAACATCGTCTCATATGCACCTTGAGCAACGAAAGTTATTTTGATCAATGCATGTTGCTCCCTCTCACTTTAGCCTGCAAAACAGATTATACTTTGGACTTGGGTACCCAAATTAACTTGGGTCCCTTTTGGTTAGTCACTTGTGCTAATAAGTCCTTTCGAATACACATTTTCTTGATAATCTTGCAATTTTGTTCCAAGTAACCTAACCGCTTCTTACAAGCATTAAATACGTGTCCTATTTTCCCACAAAATTTGCATAAGGTGTATTCAGGTAGGCCCACATATTTACGCTTAGAAAAGTCTCGTTCATAGGGTTCACGTTTTTTGAAACAACTAGTACCAAATTTTTTCTGATTTAAATAGTCAGGAGGAGTGTTTAATTTCTGTTCAGGAACCCAAACAGTACGGTATTGAGAACCGTTTTGCTTAGGGTTTGAACAAGACTCATATCCTAATCCAAGCTTATTTGAATTACTAGATTGACAAACCATGAAGTCAAGGACAGTATTGCTTCCTTTCCATTTAGGAGAAACATTTTGAGCATTACTTAGGTCAGTTTCAAGATTTTCAATTTTCCTAAGTAATTTTATGTTCTTGTCAAGAAGAATACCATATTCAACATTTAATCTATAAAAGCTAGCATGGATATCAGAATAAGAGGTTGAACTTTTAGCATGAATACAATTTTTCTCGTTCAGTTCCTTAGTTAAATCATGAATCTTGCTAACAAGTGACTCGTTTTCAGCAGTAAGTTCAGAATAAACAGTCTGGTCGACTGTTCGTTTTGTCATATTCTTCAGATCACGCTTTAAATGAATGTTCTCCTCCGCTATGCTTTCTATTTCAAATTGCAATGCATCAAGACGCTTATTTTGTTCATAGCTAGTGTCCAAAGTCTCATCAAGCAATCTCACAATTTTGTCCTTAGATAAAGATCTAATTTGAATTTTGAGATTAGAGAGACATACCTCGTCTTCAGATTCACTATCGGAAGCATTTGATTGAGCCATGAGACACCTGAGAGAATCATCATAAGCCTTGCGTCATGGCTGTGGTTTGATGGTAGATCTGAGACAAAGTTGTTCTTTTAGTTCATCTTTCATGGGTTCATCATCAGAATCGGATTCACCCCAAATTGCTGCAACCATTGCACGTTTGTACTCTTGCTTTTTCTTTTCACGTTTATCCATGGATTTCTCCTCTTACCATTTGGGACAATCCGTAATTCAGTGATCACGATCACCACACCTGAAGCACCTAAATCTAGACATAGAACGAGAAGATGAACCATACTTTTTGGGATTTTTACTACTGAAATTTTCTTGGTTTTCTCTTCTAATCATATTAGCAATTTTTCTAGACAACTTGACAACTTCCTCCTCAAGATCACTTTCATTATCACTTGAGAAGGCATTCAAGGCCAGACCTGTGACAACCCTCGAGTATGCGGAAATATAAAACATACAAGCATGTGAATTAATTTGCGGAAATAGGTAGTTTTAAAAAACCTTTATACATGCAAGTTAAATAAAACGAGGAGTGTCAAAATATTACAAACTAAATGCGGAAAACAAACAAAGAGACGGTGTCTCTCAAAATGTTAACAAAGAACAAGTGTTTAGCAAAACTAGCTAAAATCGTCTAGAGGTGAAAACTTCCAGGGACAACGCCCGCTAGCTCACACCTGAACCCCAAAATATCATAGCCAAAAAGTCAGCCAAGCAAGCAACCTGTTCATCCATGAAAAACATGAACGCCACAGTCAGTGGGGAGTAACTCCGGGTTCTCCCAGCCATATCACATCAAACGTACATATAAGGAAATACAAAAGTAAAATCATGCATATAGAGATATACATGTGAGTTACAATAAGAATAGATAGGCAATCAATATATAATGATAAGATCATGTGGAAATCAAATCCGTAACCATCATGTTATTCAAAGACTCGGGGAAGACACTCTTAGGCAACCGAATACGCTCACTAGGGCTTGCATCTCACCGTTAGCGGTATAAGATTGATAAGATTGAGACTCGACAGACAAACCAAGTCAAGTCATGCGATGATCACATAAATCCAACATATTATCATCCATTCACGAACCAAGACATTGACGGTGTCCAATCATGCAATGACCATGAATAATATCATGAAATCACGCATTCAAAGAACGACGACTCAAAGACGACAACTCTCACGGTAAATGAAACGCACTAGCATCGTGTACATGGCAAGTATGATTAACAGGCATCCACGGGATAAAGCATTTCCCTGAACTCATACACGATCACATTTCGTATATGTAGACTAATTTCCTCCTGGTAGGAACGATAATAATACGGTCCTAATCTAAACCTGGCCAGATTCTCGGAATCACATTTTCCGATTCGACATGCGATAAACGTTTCGCATCCAAGACTCGGTCAACAAAGACGCCGAGTACCCCAAATTCGGTAGATCAATTCACGAAAGAGGCGGAAAAGAGCTCAAGCCTCATAACAAGCGGTACGCTACATGCAAATAACACCACCTCGCAAGTACACAACATTTGACGGCCGGGTCGATCAACGCATAGCGTTCAACTCCCAACAACGTCGTCGTATGCCCACTAACACATGCATTTAAGCAGTAGGATACCTCTCCGTTCCGACATTCCAGCCTTACGAACGGGAAGGTAGCCAAGGGAATGAGAGTACAAAGCACAAGACAAAATAGTGCTCAAACCGTATCATTTGTAAAAACCGACTCAAAGTGGGACATAGCAAAAACCGTCACAAAACATGTGATACAAGCGAATGAAATATCATATATTCAATACATTCATATTATAAGTCACTACGTAAAATTACACGTCAAATGAACCATCGGAAATATTATAAATGAAAACCGTAAACAAAAATCATAAACATCTTCCAGCAGGAGCCAGCCGGTCAGGCTGACCGGCTGCCGGTCCACCGGCTCAGGCCAATGCCTCATACAACAACCAACAACAAACTTCAGTGTGTCCAGCCGGTCAGGTCGACCGGCTGCCGGTCGACCGGCTGGGACCAAAGGGTCATTTGAAAAACAAAGGAAGGAAAGGGGTGTCTCAGCCGGTGGTCTGACCGGCTGCCAGTCGACCGGCTGAGACCCAAGTCATTTCTAAAAATCACGAAAAATGCAATAATATACAGCAGGTGCCCCAGCCGGTGGTCTGACCGGCTGCCGGTCGACCGGCTGGGGTCCAATTCATACGAAAATCCCATTTTTGCCTAAGGAACCAATTTCTATTATCATCCAATATTATCATAAATCATCAAAACTCATATGAAATCTCAACATACAACATATATCATCATTAACACACTTACCAAGCTCACTAACCATATTCTAAATACGGTTTCTAGCATAGATAACATATAAAACACGTAAATGATATCGAGTAACCCTTCACCGTTACCTTTAAGCGTCTTCACTACCCGTCAAGCTCCTCTTCTATTAGAAAATAGTCTTTGTCAGGATCTTGGAGGTCACCACCTACATATAGGTCATAAAAGATGAATGAAATTCATCTTGAGAAAGACGGGAAATTTGAAAAGCGAGAAAGACGATGATTTTAACATCAATACGAATAGAGGAAGGTAGGGGAAGAAGAATGAGACGAACTTACGTGAATTCTAGCAAGTTACGAAAGAGTTACGATGATTCAAAGATCGAAAATCAAGAGGGAGGCTAGGCTTTGAGATTTCTTAAGGTGGAAGAAAGAATTTTGTGTTTTTGTAATGAATTAGGTTAAGGAGTATGAGGGAGTATAAGTAAAGGGTGAGTCGGAAAAGTCATCGAAAGTCAATGTAACACCCGCAAATGTACCCTATTTTTCTAGTAGAAATATTTTACAAAATCTTTTCAGTAATTTTAAGTTTTAAATTGGAATTTTATGTTTCGAGTCGAATTTAGAATTTCCGAGTTCGTATTTGGAATTTCTGCGAGATTCCATGAAAATCCCGTCTTAAGGCGAGTTTGACTTTTCTTGACTTTTGAGTCGAGTTTGACTTTTCTTGACTTTTGAGTCGAGTTTGACTTTTCTTGACTTTTGAGTCGAGTTTGACTTTTCTTGACTTTTGAGTCGTTTTTGACTTTTCTTGACTTTTGAGTCGAGT